>JBBDGP010002957.1:5000-237500 GCA_037952835.1 Lithobates septentrionalis | reverse complement strand
ACTATAGTAAAGTCTCTGAATAGTGAGGCTTTAGCAAATAAATAGGCCAGAGGCATGCAATACCTCTCTCCAGTGGCTCAGTGAATTTGGTAGCTACACAGTCTCTTGGAAGATATTACCAAAGTGCTTTACCAGGCCAGAGATACGCGGTACCTCTCCCCGACGGCCTAGCACATGGTAATAGGCGGACTACTGTTCCCAGCCAGTCCATAACTGCAAACCCTGCGTTCCCCGGCCACAGAATTCTCCACTACTCTCCATAATTCTCCTCTTGCTTCTTTCACACTGACCTTCTCCAAAAGGCAAGTTCTGTGTTCCCCGGTCATAGAACGTTGATCTACTCTCCACGATCCTACTGTTGCTTCTCCTTCAACGATCTCCTCCTGTGTGCAAGTCCTGTGTTCCCCGGTCACAGCAGCCTGACACCAACTCCATGGTGAAGATCTTTATCCAGGAATAGATCCTAGCAGCTCCTCCACCCCTCCGCGCTCAGCGCGCCCCCCACTTGGGGACGCCTTGTTGCAGCTACCTGTAACTCCATTCTCCTTTTCTCCTGCACCATCAGATTCCCCCGGGCAGTATGTGACCCCAGCTTATATGGGAGGCCTGCCCCATGGTAATTGGTCAGAGCTCATCAAATGAGCTGCCTGCCACTCAAACCTGAATGGTTTTCAGTACTGGCTGGAGTCACTTTTATAGAGGAACTGCAGTCTGCTCACAAAATTTGTAATAAAAACATCTTTGCCATTCTGAAGCTTCCCTCCGACCACTTTGCATATTATTTTATATATACTGTGATTCTGTACTTGCCAAATATGCTACAGAAATTTTCCTCCACTGAGTCTGGCTGCATCCACTTTAACTGTGGGCAGCTGAAGCTGCTGCCTGTTCACTTCCTGGATTTACACAGACACACACCTCCAGCTCTGCAGCTCTCATTGGCCCTCTTATGACTCATCCTCCCCTCCCTTCCTGGCAAACGCTCACAAGAGTGAGAGAGAGCTGTGCATGATGTCATAATTCTAGGCCATTGACCAGACACGAAACAGGAAGATGGCTCTATAAGGTATTTACTGGCAGAAAAAAAATGTTTTACTATCCAATGTTAAAACAACAAGGGCAGAAGATTTAATAGATGGCAAGTTGAAAAAATGACTGACGGTCTGCTTTAAAGTATATTTTGCACCTGCCATGGTAGCCATAATTCACAATTTTTGTGCGTTGAGGGCGGTGGCTGCACAATATCCCTCTGCTGTCATAGTGGGGAATATGTGGATGCCGGAGTGAAGCCCTCATTGAGAAGCTAGTCTAGAAGCTTTGGTGTAAGCTCCACATAGTAAACTTGAATCAAAAGAAATAATCTGATCCTTTTTCTGCAGAAAACTGTGGCGGGAGATGCTTCAGAAACAGCCCTGCTGAAATTCTCTGAGGTCTTAACAGGAAATGTGATGAAGATTCGAAGTGATAACAGGAAGGTGACTGAGATTCCTTTCAATTCCACCAACAAGTTTCAGGTATGAGGGGTTGAAGTGAGCCTGGTGTCTCCACAAATAGGCCTATTATCACATGAACTAAAATTCACGTGATTGTGTTTACAGCTTTCTGTACACGAGACGGACGATCCCAATGATAAGAGGTTGCTGCTGGTCATGAAAGGTGCTCCAGAAAGAATCTTAGATCGATGTTCCACAATTATGATGGGTGGTAAGGAGGTCCCATTGGATGAAACCATGAAAGATTCCTTCCAGACAGCTTACATGGAGCTCGGAGGACTTGGAGAGAGAGTCTTGGGTGAGAACAATTTGTAGCTTATACTAGATGACTGAAATGAGTATAGACTTATGCCCCGTACACACGGTCGGATTTTCCGACGGAAAATGTGTGATAGGACCTTGTTGTCGGAAATTCCGACCGTGTGTGGGCTCCATCACACATTTTCCATCGGATTTTCCGACACACAAAGTTTGAGAGCAGGATATAAAATTTTCCGACAACAAAATCCTTTGTCGGAAATTCCGATCGTGTGTACACAAATCCGACGGACAAAGTGCCACGCATGCTCAGAATAAATAAAGAGATGAAAGCTATTGGCTACTGCCCCGTTTATAGTCCCGACATACGTGTTTTACGTCACCGCGTTCAGAACGATCGGATTTTCCGACAACTTTGTGTGACCGTGTGTAAGTTTGAGCCAACGTCCGTTGGAAAAAATCCTAGGATTTTGTTGTCGTAATGTCCGAACAAAGTCTGACCGTGTGTACGGGGCATTATTGTTGCTGTATACAGGAAATAATGGGCTTATTAAAAAAACAAAGCAATACTGTATTAATGATCTGTTCAGGCTTGATCAGAAAATCGTATGAAAAATACTGCTTTTGAAACAATCCTACAGAAATCAGATCTTTAGTACACAGCTTTCGAGAGCCGCTCACGACCGTTAATGCGAAATTATCAGATGGGACAAACACAAAAATGTTTCTCGTACGATACTACATACCAGATCATACCATTTTCGTTCCGTATTCGTACAGTTGTCGTCCAAAAACATAATGCATTACAATACAATACATTATTTCACTTCCGAACTTTTATTCTATCGTACGAGAATTTTCATAACTTTATTATCCTCTATTTTCGATCTGAGACTAGCATGCAAAAAAAAAAAACGGACGACCATTTCTCCGATAATCTCATCGTGTTTGCCAGGCATTAGGTGCAGTCACTCATAGCAACCAATTTGATTTTAATTTTCCAATCAGATCAGTAAAAGATGAAAACGAATTGGATCCTGGGTTTGCTGTGATTTGTAGGTCACTTGCTTATCTCATTGTATAGCTCTTCTTTTTCTTGTACATAGTCATTCAGCTGCAGCTCATCTCTCTGCTGTTTTTATGCCTTCAGGTTTCTGCCATCTTTATCTCCCAGAAGATAAATACTCCCCATCCTATGAATTTGACACTGAGTCCATGAACTTTCAGACCACGGATCTCTGCTTTGTTGGACTTCTCTCTATGATTGATCCACCTCGTTCCACAGTGCCAGACGCTGTTTCCAAGTGCCGGAGTGCTGGAATCAAGGTCTGAACTTTCTTAGCGTTTTCTGTAGAGTAAATTGTGCCTTGATGAAGAACATTTGGATGACTGATTGCACTTAATTTTCATTCCATTTAGGTTATAATGGTAACTGGTGACCACCCAATCACAGCAAAAGCTATAGCTAAAAGCGTTGGTATCATCTCAGCTGGAAATGAAACTGTGGACGATATTGCCACTCGACTTAACATTCCTATTGATGAGGTTAACCCACGGTAAGATGACAATCTGCTGTTACATCTGTCTGTTTGTGAAGATCTTATACTGTGTCTACAAAATCCTGCTAATAACATAGGGGCTGTTGCTGTAGAAGGAGACCCTGCGTATACAATATCTTGGCATAGATATACATTTTGATAATCGTTTTGCAGAAAACAATAGTTGGAGTTTCTCATTTCCCTTCCTACAGTGATGCAAAAGCAGCCGTGGTGAATGGCGCAGATCTGAAGGACATGGATGAGGAAGAACTGGATGAAATCCTGATTAATCACTCGGAGATTGTGTTTGCTCGGACATCACCTCAGCAGAAGCTTATTATAGTGGAAGGATGTCAGAGGCAGGTCAGTGTGGCTCATATCTGCAGGTATCATTGGAATTCATGTAGAAGCACCACTTCCACGCTTCCATGTTTGCCCTGACTGCCCCCTGATTCTTTTGTAGGGATTGCTAAACATATGGAACAATTAACTGTTCAGTAAAATATAAAAACTGCCCTTAGTACCCATAAACCTAAGCAATCAAACAGTAGCACTTGCCAATACTGGAATACAAAATAAGTCTACAAGTAGTAATAGCATCGTTCTGTACTCCACCAGCTTCGCACACATTTACTGCTCACCTGAGGATAAGACCTCAAATTATAAGAGGACTAATACCACTTAATCACATCAGACCATAACACTGCTGACTTGGATGGATCTTCTCCTGCATGGGGACTCCAATCACATTAAACCAAGTGACATCCAGCGCAAAAGAAAAAAAGGAGGGGAACACCATACTGTAGTATGATGTAACACCGTTTGTAAAAGAAAGGTACTCACAGAACATCAGTAAGAGGCAAGTATACAAAAGCCACACTGTCCTGAGAAGCAGGCATGATGATGTCACCACTAAACTCCGCCCAATGTATTTTATCACCACAGACATCGTTAAGGAACAAAAGATCTCATAAAACCCCCAAAATATATATGCTGAAAGCGGACAACCTAGAGAACAAATTATGGCATTTCCAATTTTTTATGTTACACGATATTAGCGCAACAGTTTTAGGAAAAGCAAAATTTCAGTAAAAAAATGCACTAAATTTTATTTTATGGACAACAAACACAGTAAATGGCCCAATTTTTGGTAAAAATATAAGACTGGGTTGCACCGAGTAGATGGATACTCAACATGATAAATCTTAAAATTGTGTGCGTCTGTGAAATGACGTCAGACTTCAGTACCCTATATTTTCCATAGGCAATGCCTTTAAAAGCCCCTACATGTTTTACACGCCACTTCTGGGTCAGCAAGAAGAAGAAGAGTGTGGATAGATGTTCACTCAGCTCCCTCTCCTCTACCTGGCGGCACCTGCCACACTGGTCTTGGGTGCGCAGAGCCTGGGAAAACATGGTAGGGGGGTGACTGTTACCAGGGATGTATGGAAGCAATTGCGTGGCACTTAGCTGTTGGATTGCGTCCGTCTGACAGCCTGCAGTCAGCTTATCAGATATACACACACTCCCGGGGACATCCCAACGGTCAAACTACTGGTGAGGTACAGACCTAGCAGTAAAAGGCTTAAAAGGTTGCAAAACATCCCAAAAATACCTACCAGAGAAGATTGTCAGCATGCAATAACACAAATTATTTCTTTACAACGCACCCTGAACAGAAATCTGGTAATGAAAAAACCTGCACCACCTTTCAAGGAAGGAGAGAATTGTTGGTACTTCCCATACTTTGATGTGTATCATCCTCTCAAGCCAGACCAGATCAGAGTGATCTTTGACTCAAGAGCTCGTTATGAAGGTGTTTCCCTCATTGTCTCTAATCTGAAGAACAACCTTTCCTCTGCTTCAGACAAGAACCAAGAACCTTTTGCTGTTATGGTCAACATTGAGCAAATGTTCCACTGTTTTATTGTTTGAGAAGAGAACAAAAACTTCCTCAAGTCCCAATGCTATCACAACAAAGATATTAGCAATTAAATCATAGACTACCGAATGAAAGTACACGTTTTTGGTAACAGACCTTCTCTTGCTGTAGCAATTTATGGACTGTGAAGGACAGCTCAAGAAGGTGAAGAATCACTCCGATCTGATGCATGTGAATTTGTGGAAAATAATTTCTACTTAGCTGGTGGGCTTACATCTCTGCCCACAGAAGAAGAGTCAATTGATCTTCTCAGAAGAACTCATGCTTGCGATTGCCAACCTTAGCCTTCACAACATTGTCTCTAACAGTGACAAGGTTATGAAAGATTTTCCCTGTGATGACTATGTTGTTAGTGTAATGAGATTCAAGCTAGGAACAGATCTTCCCCTTATGCAACTTGGCCTCAGATTACTGGGATGTCAAAAAAAGACACATTCACATTTCATGTATTAACTTGTGACAAGCTCTTCATAAAATGAGGAGTTTTGTCTGCTGTGAACAGCATCTATGATCCCTTAGGTTTCATAGCACCCTTTACCATTCAGGATATGCTACTGCTAAGACAGCTTTCTTTGGAACGGGTGCTTCTTTTGCTAAAAGGGAAGTAAGAAGGACTGGTGCATGCAGCTGTCTTCCCCTCTAAAAATAAACTCGTGGACTTCTGTGCCATCTTACAGACACCAGTAATGACTTTACAAGTTTTACAGTATGTTGCATTGTTCTTCTTGCTTGTTCTCCACCTGCTTCTCTTTCAGGTGCTCCTAATCGAATGGAATATTTTGTCTTCCAGAACTGTACGGTTGCTGTGACTGGTGATGGTGTGAATGATTCTCCAGCTCTGAAGAAAGCCGATATTGGCATTGCTATGGGAATTGCTGGCTCAGATGCTGCCAAAAATGCTGCAGACATGATCTTATTGGATGATAATTTTGCTTCCATTGTTACTGGTGTGGAAGAAGGTGAGCAGACGTATAAGCTATACATTTTCCATGGATTAAATGAATTGGACATACATGGCTTGAATTTCAGTTGATATTTGAGCCATGGGTGGCTCCCATGGCACCACCTGACTCGCCAAACTGATTGGAAAATCGAGGGAGCCAGGTTGAAGTTGTTGGCCAAAAGGGACTGCAACCAGGTGGCCGGCTGTTTGAATACAGTAGCTGGCAGTGGACTATGTACAGTGTACTATGTACAGTATCCCACAAAACATTTTTGTAAATATTTTATTATATCTTTTCATGTGACAACACTGAAGAAATGACATTTTGCTACAATGTAAAGTAGTGAGTGTACAGCTTGTATAACAGTGTAAGTTTGCTGTCCCCTCAGAATAACTCAACACACAGCCATTAATGTCTAAACCGCTAGCAACAAAAGTGAGTACACCCCTAAGTGAAAATGTCCAAATTGGACCCAGTGTGTCAATATTTTGTGTGGCCACCATTATTTTCCAGCACTGCCTTAACCCTCTTGGGTATGGAGTTCACCAGAGCTTCACAGGTTGCCACTGGAGTCCTCTTCTACTCCACCATGATGACATCACAGGGCTGGTGGATGTTAGAGACCTTGCGCTCCTCCAACTTCCATTTGAGGATGCCCCACAGATGCTCAAAAGGGCTGAGGTCTGGAGACATGTTTGGCTAGTCCATCACCTTTACCCCTAGCTTCTTTAGCAAGGCAGTGGTCGTCTTGGTGGTGTGTTTGGGGTCATTATCATGTTGGAATACTGCCCTGTGGCCCAGTCTCTGAAGGGAGGGGATCATGCTCTGCTTCAGTATATCACAGTACATGTTGACATTCATGGTTCCCTCAATGATCTGTAGCTCCCCAGTGCCGGCAGCACTCATGCAGCCCCAGACCATGACACTCCCACCACCATGCTTGACTGTAGGCAACACACACTTGTCTTTGTACTCCTCATCTGGTTGCCTCCACACACGCTTGACACCATCTGAACCAAATACGTTTATCTTGGTCTCATTAGACCACAGGACATGGTTCCAGTAATCCATGTCCTTAGTCTGCTTGTCTTATTGCCAAAAATTTAAATTTTTAAATGTATGCTGAAAATAAAATAAAAAATGCTCTGGAGCCAAACTGGTTAACCACACTGTTTAGCACAGATGAAGGAATATATTCGATTTCTCCCACATTAGTTCACAGGCTGAATAAGAAAAATCTATGCATGTGTGTCTATACATTCAAATACAGGTTCTACACGTCTTAATCTCATCATTGGGGTTATGGTACTTCAGCATTCTCTGAACAGTAAACAGCTGCATGCCAGGGGACAATAGATTGGATGTCAGTCTATTAGTAGTGAAGAGCTCCTGTCCTTCTTTATCATGTCTGCAGAACTGCAAGTGTCTCAACAATGGTTTTCCATTTTACAGGCCGTATAATCTTTGACAACATTAAAAAGTCTATTGGTTACACCTTGACCAAGAATATCGCTGAGCTGACCCCATTCCTGATATACATTATTGCCAATGTTCCGCTGCCGATCGGCACCATCACGATCCTGTTCATTGACCTGGGGACAGACATTGTAAGTAAAATAAACCTCAATACCAGAACAGATGATGCAGACATTGCATTAGCACACTGAAGTATTGCTTTATATTGGATTCACTTGTAACAGTACAACAGCCAAGTTAAAGTATCACCTAAAGTAAATGTCATTTTCTAGACATGCAACATCTCATCATCTTTTTTTTTTTTTTTTTTGTGAAAGGTGAGTTCCGGGATAAACAAATAGGGGTTTTAATAAATCTGGTGCAGTTCTGCATAGAAACCAATCAGCTTCCAGTTTTATTGTCAAAGCTTAAGCCCCCGCTCTCCTCTATAGGGAAATTGTGTGGAAACGGACTGCCTGTCTGTTTTCATCCGATCCGCAAGATGGATGGAAAATAGGGTCACCATCCTTCTGGATTTTGCGGGCAGGATCCGATCTGCCGCTCCATAGGGGAGAGTGCAAGGTCCGATCAGGTCCACCTGAAAAAACTGACCGGCGGACCTGATTGAACATGATTGATTGTGTGAAAGGGGCCTTATTGAACAAGCTGAAGTTAGAAGCTGATTGGCTACCATGCACATCTACACCAGATTTTGCACTCTCCAGTTTAAGTAAAACAACCCCTATTTGTTTATCCCAGAGCTCACCTTTTACTAATGTAGGTAAATGAACCCAACATGTCTAAATACAAGAGTGATGTGTAGTCTTCCTGGAATCTCAGAGCGCAGCATGACACTTTTCCTTTGTGCAGGAGCTTCCTGTAATAATGATCGGTCACTGCTGCTCTCTCCCCTTGTGTAGGCTGACTGTTCTTATCTCCAACACCTTCTGTAGTTTTTTTGCAGATGTTACATCAGATTCGGCGACCTGTCAGAATTTGTAATGGAAGTGACGTTCCGTTGCCGCCATCTTGCTACAGGCCGCACTCCTCCACAGTAAGGATACGCAGAGAAGTGGGAAAGCGAACATCTTGTTACACCCACCGGAGTTTTGTATTTCACACTTATTTTTAACAGTAAACGGAGCATATATAGTGAAATACAGGATTTAGAAATCCATCTGACTGTTTATATGTTGAATTAGAAAAGCAGAGGTGTTCTGTCAGATTAGCAAACCTGTGACATCAGCAGGTTTGCCGCTGCTTTTAAAATTCAACATGTAAACAGTCCGTTGGATTTCTAAATCCTGAATTTCACCATATAAGCTCAGTTTACTGTTAAAAACAAGTGCAAAACTGTGGTGGGTGTAACAAGATGTCCGCTTGCCCCCTTCTCAGTGTATCCTTCCTGTGGAGGAGTGCGGGGTGTTGCAAGATGGCGGCGACGGAACGTCACTTCCGTTACAAATTCTGACAGGTCGCCGACTCTGATGGAACAGGGGCAGCCTATAATGGGTGGAGCCTGCAGGGTCCATACCCACAGTTCTGCTCCCTGCAAAGGCTATGTACAGCACAGTGATGATGTTTATATTGTCTGGGTTTGTGAAGGCATTGTTATTGCATACAAAGTGGATTTATATTCTTGTGGATATATCAGTAGCCTTAAAGCATGTAACATGTATATTGGCATCTAATCCGTCATACTTCCACAGATTCCATCTATTTCATTTGCCTATGAGAAAGCAGAGAGGGACATTATGAACAGAAAGCCACGTATAAAGAATGTGGACAGACTGGTGAATAAGGAGCTTGCTCTCTACGCCTATATACAGATTGGTATGTATATCTATATGCCTACCTGCAATACAGAATAAAGCTGGCAATGTCACCAGAGCTCAGCTAGCCAATACAAGAAGTATTGGCATAGTCCAGAACAAGCAATCAGATATTTCCTGTTGTTTACTATTTTGTGCCATTAAAATTACAACTGGAACCTTGGTTACCACTGGGCTGGCTAATACATTAGCTTTGCTTTTGGCAGTTTAGTAGAAATAAGCCCTATATCCCAAAGTAGAAGAAATCAGAAATGTAAGTGCAGTTTCCCCCTCTGTGTACCAAGCTCTTACACCTTGATTTTATTTACAGGGATCCTCCAGTCTGTTGCGGGATTTCTGACTTACTTCACAGTTTATGCTGAGCAGGGCTTTCTGCCCTACACAATTATTGGTATACGTGTTAAGTGGGAAGATCCAACTATTCAGGATATACTTGACAGCTATGGACAGGAATGGGTAAGTTATCACAGTGGAGCTTTTTTTTATGCTGTGTAAAACATTTGCAGGAAAAAAAGCTGCAATGGCAAGGCTAACATACTGATCCCCATAACTTGTGGACAAGTTCAGCTTCTTCCCATCCAACACCTAGCAGATCCTAAGATCATAGACGGATTGTGAACTCATGGACAATGTGGTGACCTGTAACAACAGTCCTACAATAATTAAGAGGTGTGGGGGGGGGGGGGGTCAGTGAGTTCTGAATGTCTTCTTCACCAGACAGAATAGCCAATGCATTGTGAATACAAAAGAGGAACATTGTTCATGCTTTGTTCTGTGAGGCTCATATATATTTCAGAGCAAAATAGGGATCTGTTGAATAGCAGCTACTGTATGAAGCCAAACCATGCTTGAAGAGGCCAATGCGGCCCTCCTGTACACCTGGATAGAAGGGCGGTGGCATATAGAGGAACCAATGCCTTCCATTCTCCTTTTGCAGCTGCTGAAAGCCCGCTTCTCCTCTCCCTCCCGCAGGCATTCAGCAGCTGCAGGAGGAAAATGAAGGTGATCGATTCCTCTATAAACGGCCCTACTATATAGGTCCTGCTGCCCCAGAGCCCCCCCCCCCCCGTGTGCTCTCCTGGCTCCCCCTCATCAATCCACAGCGCTGCCAGCTTTGCCCCTCCTGTGTCAGCATCTCCGGGGAATGTGTTAGGATGGAGATCGGGAAGGGGAGGGTTATTATGTAATTTACCGGCCCCTTCCTTTTGTTGAATGGACAGAGTTAACAAGAAGGTTCGGACAGAGTCAGTTGGGCTGATTTACGAAACGTTTGCGCCATCAGTAGAGGCACACAATACAATTTCATATTTACGAAACGTTTGCGCCGGTAACAGAGCGATAATCCCCATTTACTATAGCAATCTTGGCGCACGGGAGAATGAATTCTGAGCGCCACTATGGACATGGCACACGGCATCTTCAATTTAATATTAACAGAAGATGGAGGTGCCAATATTATGGGGTGATGTGAGGAAGTATAGTAACAACTGCCCAAGTAACAAATATGTGCAAAATAGAATGAGAAAGTAACTTTTTCTGAGCAAGCCTGCTGTGCCTGCAAGTACATTTAGAACCACGGGAGATCAATTTAAGCACTGTGCATGCGCAAGCGGCTCCTGCGGTCAGTCAAATGCGTTTGTTCACTGCGCGGCCAAAATCTTAGTAAATGTCAAGCAACGCAAATGCAATTGCATAGGTTGAACTGGCACAACTCTAAACTTGAAATTTTTTTTTTTACGCTGGTTCACCTTTATGTATTTTTTTAAGGATATTTGCACACAGGTCATGTTAGCATGTTACGTTGCCAACATGTGACATGCACCTTGTTAAAATTATGTAAAAAGACTCTTGCTCCTCTAGCGCCTCCTAAAAGGGCATTTAACCCTCCCCCTCTAATGCATATGATTTCCTTGGGCTAGCTTTTGCTTTTAAAGGGGAATTCCACACTCCACTCCATTCTCAAAAAGCTGTGAGCTGCCTTCACCAATCCAAATCACATTTTTTTTCACAGCAAACAACAGGGCCAGCTAGGAAAGGTGCTAGAAGAGCGATTGCCCATCCCCCTCCTGAACCATACAAGGCCACATGCACTCAACATAGCTGGCTGCCTTGGGGCATGTTGGGCTCAGCCCAATACCAACCACAAAGCACCTTGTTACCCACTAGTTTAAAGGGGCTTTACACATTCCGTAAAGCCCCCCACAACTCTAGTCTAGGGTTGTGTAGAAGAGGCCCTTGTTCCCCTGAATATGGGAACAAGGTGGTTGACTTTTGGGGTGCCTGAGCCCCTCCTGCCCCCAAGCATACATCTCCCTTTCATGGGCTGGCTTGCTGTGCGTTTGACTAGGGGTTTGTTAGTGTGCGGGAGGGGCACAATATTTTATTTTATATATGGGTCTGTAAGCCTTTACAGACCCAAATGGGCTTGTATGTATTGGGGGGGGGGGGGGCAGGCTATTTTTGGTTTTGTGTTTAAAATCTTGCAGCTGCAATGCCGATTTGTACGTTTTTTTTAAAACCGTACATCTTTGAAGCAGCATTTTGGATTCATGCTACAGATGCACCACTTTACAGGCAGAGTAAACCCCCCCCCAAGTTACTAGCTTTAGGGCTAGTCCATGCCATAGAAACGCAGTCCAGATGCTTTTCTGCATGTGCATTTTTTATACGTTTTTGGTGTGTTTATGATACGTTTTTGTTGCGGTCCAGTACTTTTTTCCACCTTCTTTTTTCTTAACCTTAAATAAGGACATGCTGGATTATGTGCTTAACTTTGGACAGGTGGCTTACTTTATGCTAGCTGCATTTGGGTTTGTCTGGGCATGCTCAGGGACTTTGGTTTTTTTTTTTTTTTGTGTGTGAACAGCACTTGGATGTTGCTGGGCATGCTCAGAGAGTGTGTTTTTTGGGTTAGTAATTTAAGGACATCCTTAACCACATGCCGTCCAGCCGCCGCAGTTGTACTGCGGCAGAATGGCACAGCTGTTATGTAATGTCACTTCGCCCTGTGGCCACTGCGCCCCCCGCTCGCTCCTGGAGCCAATGCGAGTGCCTGGCGCTCTCGATCACCGCCAGGCTCCCGTGATCACCGCTGAGACACGGAGAACCCAGAACTGTGTGTGTAAACACACAGTTTCCGGTTTTCTGAGGGGAGAAGTGACAGATCGTCTGTTCATACAGAGTACGAACAGCGATCTGTTATCTTCCCTGCACTCCCCCCTTCAGTTAGAACACAAACTAGGACACACTTAACCCCCTCACTGCCCGGACATTTTTACAGTAATCAATGCATTTTTAATCGTACTGATTGCTGTATTAATGCCAATGGTCCCAAATATGTGTCAAAATTGTCCGATGTGGCCGCCTAATGTCGCAGTCATTATAAAAATCGCAGATCGCCACCATTACTAGTAAAAAAAAAAAAATTTATAATTTTAAATGCTATAAATCTATCCCCTATTTTGTAGACACTATAACTTTTGCGCAAACCAATCAATATACTCTTATTGCAATTTTTTTTTACCAAAAATATGTAGAATACATATCGGCCTAAACTGAGGAAAAAAAAATAGTTTTTTTTTATATATTTTTGGGAGATATTTATTATAGCAAAAAGTAAAGCGTTTTTTTTTCAAAATTGTCGCCCTTTTTTTGTTTATAGCACAAAAAATAAAAACCGCAGAGGTGATCAAATACCACCAAAAGAAATCTCTATTTGTGGGAAAAAAAGGACGTCAATTTTGTTTGGGTACAACGTCGCACGACCGCGCAATTGTCAGTTAAAGCGACGCAGTGCCAAATCGCAAAAAATTCTCTGGTCAGGAAGGGGGTAGAATCTTCTGGGGCTGAAGCGGTTAACAGGGGTACCCACTTTGAAGTTCAGTCTCTACATTGGGTGAACTTGCATTTTGTGTGTTTCATGGACTGTGCATGTTTTCAATTGCCTCATTAGCACACAAACCTATGTTATATAAAGCTTGCAGATAGCATGCTTTACCTTGCCCTGAAAAGAGGCAAGATTATGTGTGTGGGGGGCCAGCAAGAGAGTACATTTGGGTGTCCTTATCGAGTTTGTAACACATGTATTTTCTCTTTGAATTTTGTTATGTCTTTGCAAAACATATGTATTTTCGAGCAAGTATTTTTTTTTTTACTTTGGTTTATTGTATTTTTTTGGGTGGGGGATATTTTCCCCTGAAATATTTTTGTTGTTAATGTGTGTCATTTGTAGGTTGTTCACTTTGATTTAATTGTCTGTGCTACATTATTTAGCAAAATCTTTCTCAAGATGTTGTGACTAATGTTTAATGCTTCAGTTTATGAATGAATGGGAAGCCTCTGTACAGAGCTATTCCTGTCCATTCATTCTGTTTAACTGAGATGGAGGGCTGTGTACCCAATCTCCTTTCTTTGTTTCAAAGGGAAAACATCAGAAGCAGTGGCGTCACTAGGGGGTGGCTTTTGGGACCCATAGCCCCGAGTCTCTGCAGGGGTCCCCAAGGGGAGGGGAGGCTCTCTGGGGACCCTGATGTAAGTGGGGGGCTCTCTGGGGACCCTAATGTAAGGGGGGCTCTCTGGGAACCCTGATGTAAGTGGACACACACACATATTATATATGTGTATGCCCGCCCAAGCGTATGACTTTCTTTACTATGGGCTCTAGCCCCAAATCTTTTGTAGACCTAGCAACACCCCTGATCAGAAGTCTGTTTAGAGCACTGACATTTCACACATCAGAGCTACTAAAAAATATAAAAAATTAAATTGTACATATAATTAAAATAACAAAAATGAAAAAAACGACTGACATCAGTGATGGAACTATCAGGGTCACAAAGGTTGCACTTGCAACCGGGGCCTGTTTCTTGCACCAAGCCCTGAAGGTTCAGGTTAAGCCTCTGAAACCAAAGGCTTCCTTTACCATAGAACTTTTTGCAGCACAAACCAGCTATATACTTCCCATGTATATACTGCAGTGAACAGCATACACAACGTATCCATTGTGCGTTTCCTTTTGCTCGCTTTCCTCTTATCGAGTGTATCTTGTATTATTGCAGACCTTCTTCCAGCGCCAATACATGGAGTGGACAGGATATACAGCTTTCTTTGTGACCATTGTTGTAGTGCAGATGGCAGATCTTCTCATCAGAAAGACCCGAAGAAACTCACTTTTCCAGCAGGGCGTCTTTGGGTAAGTCCGAGGTCAAAGAATATAACAAGTGAGCATTGTTGTCACTATTAAAAGCAGACTGAGTTTGTCACATGACTGTGAAGAGTGTGCTATGGGATGTTTGGACCTCTGTATATCACTTACAGATAATTAGCACATTGTGTGGGGAAAGTGAAACGAATTCTAGGGTGTATCACTAGAGGGTTCCCCACAGGAGGAAGGATGTTCTGATTATCCTATAAAGACCCCCACTTAGATACTGTGTTCAGTTCTGGAGCCTCACTTATCAAACAATATTGATAAGACAGAACACATTCATAGACGGGCAACAAAAATAGTGAATATAAACCATATCAGGAGAGACTGTAGGAACTTAATCTGTACAGAGGAAAGGGGAGACATGATTGAAACCTTTAAATACTTTGAGGATTGTAAATAACGTTCAGGAGGTGCAGTGTTTCTTTTTCATACATCATGGGACACAGAGTCAGGCTAATATTCATTACCTGCCTGGTTATACTCCATCATTGGGTGAATGGACACTGGTAGACCAAAGGTCTTCAGACAGGAAGTGATCCCCTATATAACCCCTCCCATACAGGAAGTTTTTTTTTTTTTTTTACCAGTGTCTGCAAGGTGGATGGCATGGTTTGTTTGAGCTCTCTGAGCTCCAGGTCTCTAGTCTCATAAACAGTTCCAAAAATGAATCAAGAGATTGACCGATCTGATCCATTTGACACAGGCTTTTATGCTTAGATAAATGGTACCCGAGCCTTGCAAAGAAGACTCAAGTTCCTGCAGGGTTTTGCCTGTAACGTGGCCTCCGGGCGCTGGACCCTGCGGAGGGGAAATCCTGGACACTACAGCACTTAGGCATTTCCTGCAGGGTGCTGTACAGGTCCAAGGGAGTGAAAGGATAACCAGTCCTTGAAGGTCCAAGTGACAGAAACCCGCCATGAAAGGTGAAGATTGGGCCCTTAGCTTCTAAGTGGCCCTGCGCGAGCGCTGTGTTTTTCTTTTGATGCTTTAAAGCAGGGGTCTCAAACTGGTGGCCCTCCAGCTGTTGCGGACCTACAAGTCCCATCATGCCTCTGCCTTTGGGAGTCATGCTTGTAACTGTCAGCCTTGCAATGCCTCATGGGACTTGTAGTTTTGCAACAGCTGGAGGGCCGCCAGTTTGAGACCCCTGCTTTAAAGTATTCAATACAGCAGGTTTCTCGTCTGGCTCTCTTGTCTGTACATATGTGCAGACTTTTATATGGTCAGCCGAGCTTCCTTGTAAAAAGTTATTGGCAGGCCCCCTCCATCCCTGCACATAGCCCCTAAATTAAACCTCCACGATCTGCCAGATTACCCTCCGGGACTCCCTGCAGCGGCATCCACGACGATTTTGATGGTAGCAGGTCTGTAAGAGGCAGTAAGGCATAGCCTCCAGACTCCCGCGGCCGCCGCCATTTTGCCGCTCCAAGGCCTATTAGGGGAGCCGCTAATCGGACGGATCTAGAGATAAGGGGACCTCCATCCGCACCCATAGACTGTCCCCCTGCGAGGATGCCCGTAGCTGGTGCGGCCTAGTAAAGCCTGCGGATCCCCGCTCTCTCCTGAAGCCCTATCCCCGCCGAGGGACGCTGTGATTGGTCCGGCCCACATCTCACAGCAGGCCTTCTTCCCTCACCTGTGTCCTCCAACCCCCTGGTCCCTCCCAGGGCCTGGGATACTGCCAAAGACTGTCTGCCTGGCTCAGACAAAAGATTAGAAAGCCTGGTGTCCCCCACTAGCTGCTGCCTCTGTCCTTCTGCACACAGAATAATAATACATCATCCATGGCCTCAGCCTGCTTGTTACAGTGAGGGAAGAGGCTACAAGTGATTATTGACTATCCTATAATACCCGGCAGGCCATTTCTTCACGGCACATTTAGGACCACTTCCATCAACCATTACCCCCCCACAAATACTATACAAACCCACAGGGCTACTGACTAACGCCCCCCTCATATCTAACAAAATCCTTTCCCTTGTCATGTAAATCACTGCCTATGAGGGGCGCATACGCGCGAGCGGAGGTAATGGAAGTCTGATCCCTCTGTTCTGCGCCGTCGGACACCGTTACCCGACCTAATACAACATAGACGATTTGAGGAGGTGATCACTGTACCACACAGGATAGAGGAATACCTGAGGCCACAAGCGGTGATGTACCGCTCCACCAAAAACAAGCTAAAAAACCGGCAGAACAACTGCAAATCTCCAGCCCCAGCCAAAAACAAATCTAAAATGGCGCCCAATCCTCCTGAACCTGATGAGGACACACAGCTCTCTGAACTGGGACAGGAATCTCCCGCCGAAAGTCTCCATCTCTTTCCTACGGACCACGTAAGTCCTCACCCTGCTGATTCTGATGCCATGCTAGCCAAGTTCCGCAGTATTGTCAGAGATGAAATAACGGCAGCCTCCCGAAAGCTCTCCTCAGATCTGGTCCGTGGCCTCAAGGAGATAAGCCACCGTACCAATCAATTGGAACACCGCATGGATTTGGCCACCACTGTGGTGGAAGGCCATGAGGAGGAGGTAGACAGAATGTCCGCAGAAATAGACGCTCTCAAAGATAAGTTAGAGGACACAGAAAATAGGGCTTGCAGGGACAACCTTCATATCCGTGGCATCCCCGAAACGGTCACTGACCTGCAGGGAACAGCCACAGCCTTTTTCCAAGAACTGGCCCCTGAGATTCCGGTGGACAGGCTGGAATTTGACCGCATCCACCGGTCACTGGCCCCTAAACCCTCCGAAGGTCCCCCGAGGGATGTTATCATCAAATTCCATTATTATAGGACCAAGGAGAAGCTCTTACAGTCTGCACGAGAGCAGCGGGACATCTCTTTCCAAGGCAACTCCCTCCAAATATTCGTGGACCTCTCGCCGGTCACCATTGCCAGACTCCGAGGTCTTAAACCTTACCTCCAAGTTCTACAATCCCATCAGATCAAGTACAGATGTGGGGTTCCCTTTCAAACTTTCTTTCTCCCATCAGGGTCGCCAGTTTCATGCCACCTCCCCATCAGGCTTAAAGCAACATCTCAAGGATCTGCAACTAGACATCCCTCTATCACAATCTGATGCCCAGGCTTCAAATTCCCGACCAGGCCCCGCCAGACCTCCTTGTCAACCTTCTCAAGCATCACAAAGATCACAATCTGGATCCCAGGCGCTGCGGGACTTGCAGGCCCAACGTTTCCAACAAGCCAACAACGGATGAAAATCCCCATCTTCCCTTGATGTGCATTTCACTTGTCTTTCTTCTTTTTTTTTTTTTTTTTGGCCACTTACCCGGTGTGTTACTCACCGTTCTTGTTTTAAATTCCAACCTAACTTGAGGAGCCCCACAGCTTGTCTTGAAGGACGTCCACCAGCCGTACCTTTGCCCTATTGAGTCAATTACTGGTTGGCAGGGGTGGGCGTTGCCCGAATGTTGACTGCCCCGCTTGTGAGATGGCGGTCTCGGGCATGGAACACCCCATACGGGGTCCCCTGTTGGGTCTCCGGCACTGGTCTGCCCCCCAAACCACTTCTACCATGCTGGTGGCTCTCATGGACTGGAGGGTTCACCAGGCGTAAGACATCACTTTTAAGATCTGTTGGGGTGGGGGGAGAGGGGTAGGTGGTTTTAGGCTGGGGACACACCTCCACTGACTGTTATATAGGTTGGCTGTTTTTGATTACACACCGAGGCCCTTCACTCCTGTTCAGTGGAGTGATAGGGCTGGCGCTATGACTTTGATGTGGGGTTCCGACCCGCCCTCTGGGGTCGATGGTTTTGTGGCTGTCGCCCCTGGGGTCGGGAGGGTCTCCCGCATCTAAACCTTCAAATATTAACAACGCATTGAGGTTTTCATATTGTAATTTATTTTAAGCTACTTATATTGATACTATTTCTAAGTACTGTTTAAACTCTATGTTCATTTTGTTTAACTTGATTCTATTATCTTCACTATAGGTCGGTGGTTCTGACGGACCACTGCTCCCCTCAAAAGTTGGCACCTGGCTAAGATATTTGTCTTGGCTATGGTCCCACCCCATTGTGGGCTCTGTTGCCCACGACGTGATACGTCAATGTACACACTACATACTATTCTCCGAGTTCTTCTCGGTATTCCTATATCTTATGTTCTTTCCTATTTTTACTATTCTTCTCTCTCTCTCCCCCTTTCCCCATTCCCTCGGACCCTGGGGTGTGCGGATGGAGTAATCCATAACGTCACATTTTAGACCCAATGACCCTTCATTGGTTGTCCCTGAACGTTCAGGGCATGAATTCCCCCCAAAAACGGGTTAAGGTTTTTAACTACCTTAAACAACAAAAAATTGACATTGCCTGTTTACAGGAAACACACTTTTCTTCCTCTTCCTGCCCCAAATACTTTGCGGCAAACTACCCCCAAGTCTATATGGCTAATGGTCCCACTAAACAGAGAGGAGTCCTTATAGCTATACGTAAATCAATCCCATTTATCTGTAACAAACAGATAGCTGACCCTAATGGTAGATACCTTCTCCTGCAGGGTTCTGTTCAGGACAATGAAGTAACTATTATGACTTATTATGCCCCGAATGACAATTCGGGCCCATTTCTGTCTCATGTCTGCTCCTTGTTGCAGGTCCATCAGAGAGGCACCCTCCTGTTGGCGGGTGATTCTAATGCGATGCTCAATCCTGCCCTTGATAAATACCCGGCGGATCTTAAAGCTCCCTCCCTTGCTACAAAAAAAAGTCTTGCTAACCCTACAAACTTTTGATTTAGTGGACATATGGCGAGAGCTTCATCCCATGGGCAGGGACTACACACACTACTCCCATCCTCATCACTCCCATTTTAGAATCGATCACTCATTTGTGCTACGGTAACATCTCCCTTTAATAGAATCGGTCTCGATTTTAGCAGTCCCTTGGTCAGATCACGATCCTGTTCTAACCGTGTGTCGCTCCCTACATAGCAAACCACAACATGCTCCATGGGTGATGAATGACTCACTTTTATCCTTCAAACCAATCCTCAGCGAAATTCAAGAAGCTTCTGCAGAATATTTTAGACTCAATGCAGGTTCTGTCTCGTCCCCAATAACACTATGGGAGGCTTATAAAGCTGTCCTCCGGGGTTGCGTTATTAGAATAGCCTCCCAGCGCAAAAGAGAAAGGATTCAGGCCCGACGCAAGTTAGAACAGAACTTGGAGGACCGCTCGGCGGCCTTTAAATTAACCCACACCCCTGCTAATCGCAGATCTTTAGACAAAGCCCGCACAGACTTGGATCTATGTCTGACAGACGATGCGGACTGTTCCTTACGTTGGGCCCGCCAGAAATGGTATGCTAAGGCAAACAAACCCAATGCTCAGTTGGCCAATAGGCTACGCACTTTTACCCCGAAATTTACCCCCATTACCTTGCGCACCCGCCATAACATCCTCACGGGGAATCCTCAAAAAGTCTTGGAAGAATTCTGCCATCGTCTTACCAAACTTTATTCCCCCCCCAAATCACTCTTCAGTACAGGGCCTGAACGCTTTCTTAAAAGAGTTATCTCTACCTACCCTATCCAAATCCCACATCTCCCTAATGGACTGAGATATACAGGTCTCTGAGGTTCTTCAATGCATTAAAGGAACTGAAAGTGGGCAAAAGACCAGGCCCAGATGGTTTCACCGCTTTGTATTATCGAAAATTTGCTGAGGTTCTGGCCCCACACCTAGCGGCTATGTATAACTCGGTTAAAGGAGGTTACACATTTACACCAGATTTGCTCACTGCCAACATAGTAATGATTCCCTAAGCCAAATAAGGACCATTCTTCCTGGGCAAATTTTCGGCCAATCTCTTTAATAAATATTGATATGAAGATATTGACGAAAACTCTGGCCAATCGCCTGAACTCCTTTCTACCTCGCCTGATAAAAAAGGACCAGGTGGGATTCATCCCTCGTAGGCAAGCGGGAGACGCCATTAGACGACTCCTCCAAATCCAACATATAGCTCACGAAAGATCCCTAGAGACAATGTTTCTTTCTTTAGATATCAATAAAGCCTTTGATACTTTATCCTGGCCCTATTTGACACAGGTCCTCACTCATTACGGTTTTGGCACCTCCTTTTTGAGTTGGGTCTCAGCCATATATCGCTCCCCCCAGGCTAAAGTGCGTTATTATGGATATGAATCGCCTATTTGCCCTATTAAGAGGGGAACACGTCAGGGATGCCCGCTCTCCCCACTTTTATTTATACTAGCACTTGAACCCCTAGCAGAGGCCATACGCTCTCACCCAGATATATCAGGAGTAGAAGTAGCAAGCACCGCGCACAAATTGTCAATGTTCGCGGACGACATTTTATTAACCATTACTAAACCTAGAATCTCCCTCCCCAATTTATTCTCCCTCTTAGACTCCTTTGCCTCATTCTCAGGCCTTTCGGTTAACCCGGCAAAATCTAAAGCGATGTCTATCAACCTTCGGGCCCTGGAACTAGAATCCCTACAATTGGCATTCTCATTCCAGTGGTTAACCTCACTACCCTATTTAGGTATTAAACTTACTCTGAGATACTCTGGATTGTATTAAGCCAATTTTCCCCTGCTTTTCCGAAAGCTGGAGGCTATGCTTGCCTCTTGGTCCACACTCCCGATTTCTTGGTTCGGCAGAATAGCGACAGTACGCATGACGTACCTCCCTAAACTACTCTATTATTTTAGAGTTCTGCCAGTCCATGTGCCCACCCATATCATTCGAATACATCAACGTAAAATTATGCAGTTTATATGGGGCCCTAAGAAACCCAGGATCAAGAGGCAGGTACTTTACGCGCGCAAAATCAATTTTCAGTTCCTAATTTACGAGCATATTACACGGCAGCGGGTATTGCCCCAATATCTCACCTCCATGAGATTTAGTCGGGCCACCATGGATTTAGTCGACGCACACCCAACACCTCTAGCTTCTCTTCCGTGGCTTCCTAAAGCACATCGCCCCTCTACCATAGGTCCCTGTCTAGCTCACTCTCTTAAATTGTGGGATGCAGTCAAGTACTCAGCAGGCCTAATTTCTCCTCATCTCCCATTACTTAGCCTCCTCCATTGCCCTTTATTTCAACCAGGTTGTGATAATCCACTGCAGTTTAAATGGTGGTCTGATAACTGCTTTACAGATATCCATTCGTTATTCACCCCAACCAAGATCATCCCTTTCGCTGCTTTACGCTCCTCACATGATATCCCCCTTAAGGAACATTCTAGCTACCTGCAAATTAGGCATTTTCTCCAACAGCTTACAAAATCCCAATCGGCCCCCTTTACCATGACCCCATTTGAAAGTCTTTGTAGATCGCGCCCCCAATCCTCGGGTCTGATCTCCCTCATATATATTGCTATAATTCCAAGACGCCACCAATGAGACCTTATCATCTTCAGTGGGAGGCCGAACTCGGAAAACAATTAGACCCAGAGGATTGGCAAGGTATGACTATTATGCTATCCAAATGCTCTAAGAATTTTCTCTTCTTGGAGAACGCCTACAAAGTCTTTTTATAGATGGTACTATACCCCGGCTAGATTAGCAAGCTTCATCCCATCTTTTCCCCCCCTTTGTTTTCGTGGGTGTTCACAGGAGGGCACGATGGCCCATATCTGGTGCACCTGCCCCAGGGTTTGCAGATTATGGGTCAGAGTTTACGCACTACTACGCAATCTTTTTAATACCACTATAAAGCGGGACCCTTTCGAGGCCCTCTTATGGAAACCAATTGCAGAACTTCTTCGTCCTGAATTCCAACTAGCAGCACATATTTTTACCGCAACCAAATTGACCATAGCAAGGGCCTGGAAAACTCCGAACCTAAGTTTTGAGGCAGTTAAAAACTGTGTGAATGATATCATGGTAAACGAGAAACTTACGGCCATATTATTGGACACGCATGATAAATTCCTCAGGATATGGCAACCCTTGGTGACCCATAATCACCCATCAAGATTTGACCTAACACTTCTCTCCCTATAATGAGGCTCCGTTCCCCCTCCACCCCAGGGTCCCCCCCCCCCCCCTCTTTTCCTACCCCGCTCTCTCCCACTTTCAATTCTTCTTTCCTCTTTCTTATTTAGGCCCTTGGGCTTAAATCTTCAGAAAATGGATACTTAAGGTAGCGAAGAGGAGGAAAAAAAGGGGGGGGGGAAACTACTTCATACAAAGCTATGTTAGCTTTTTTGAGGTTAACCAATTTAACTTGATTTTGTTTCTGTTTTTTTTTTAATCTTTTCCTTTATTACCTATGCAATGTTACGTCTTACAATAACATCTCACAAGACATCCTCTAAATGTTCAAGAGTGTTTGCTAAAATAATACTCTATCCTTACAGTTTACCACTAGGCTAGTAAGCCGAGATGCAGACTCTCCTTAATATGTCGCCAGGCCTCGGCCTTGAGTGGCCTGAGACATGGCTTAAATCTTTGAATGTCAGTATTACCTGCCGGATACCGGCAATTTTATACCTGTTAATTCTAGATGTATCCATTACTATTTTGTACTATTTTGTTGATATACATTTTCAACAAAACTCTTTGTAGAAGAAAAAGTTATTGGCAGGTTTCCTGTTTCATGGGGAACGTTTATTCGGTGATCACTTGGACAAATATATCCAAAAGATTTCTGGGGGGAAGAGTTCTCTTCTTCCTGTAAAGAAAAGCACCAAACGTCCCTCATTTAAAAACCCAGGGACTGCTTCCTCAAATGTCTCAGCGTCAGGGCGGTTCTGCCACCAACAGGGCACTAGGGCCAGGGGCAAGCCGCAAGGCCAGGGCCAGAAAAGGCTCTGGGTCCAAAATTCTTCTAAACCCAGCACCAAGCCCTCCTTTTGAGGCACGCCCCCACTCCATCGGGTGAGGGGAAGGCTGCTGCACTTTGCGGACATTTGGAAAACAACAATTCAGGATGAGTGGGTCACCTCAATTATATCTTGCTGTTACAAGCTGGTGTTACGGGGTCCAGCGTTCCCTCGGATCCTCCAAAAAGAATCTTATTGCTTCAGGCACTACATCATCTAGTGTATCAAGGAATGATGTTCCTGTATTTGAAAGGGGCACAGGGTTTTACTCAAACTTATTTACGGTTCAGAAACCAAACGGGGACACAAGGCCCATTTTGGACCTAAGGTCCCTGAACAAGTATCTATTGATACAGTCTTTTCGGATGGAGTCTGTCCGCTCAGTAGTATATATCGATAAAAAGGACGCGTACTTACGTGGATTATAAATACCGAAAAGTCAGCCTTGAGACCAGCTCAAAGTCTAAGATATATAGGTCTGATTCTAAACGCGGTCCAAGCAAGAGTATTCTTGCCACCCGTAAGGATCTGTGCCCTGAAGGATCAGGTGTGTCAGATAAGGGGCACCAGACAACCCTCCATTTGGCTCTGTATGAGTCTTCTAGGGAGGATGGTATCCTCTTTAGAGGTAGTGCCCTATGCCCAGTTCCATTCCAGGCCTTTACAACAAGACATCTTGTTAGCTTGGAACAGAGGAAGAAAAGCACTGGATTATCCAATGTTCTTATCTCCTCAGGCACGCTTACGCCTAAACTGGTGGTTGCAGGATCAGAACCTGCGAAAGGGAAAATCCTTTCTCCCAGTAACTTGGAGAGTACTGACTACAGATGCCAGTCTCTCAGGCTGGGGAGCGACCCTAGATGGGCTCACAGCTCAGGGGAAATGATCAGGGACAGAGCAGACCCTGCCCATCAACGTCCTAGAATTACAGGCAGTACGTCTGGCCCTGCGGTCCTGAAAAGTGGAGCTTCAGGACTGCCCCATCGGAGTTCAGTATGACAATGCCACGGCAGTGGTCTATATAAACCACCAAAGCGGTACCAGGAGTCGTTCAGCTCTGAAGGAGGTGAACTACATACTAGCCTGGGCAGAGGGACATGTGGCAATAATATCGGCAGTCCATATCCCAGGAGTAGAGAGCTGTAAGGTAGATTTCCTCAGCCCTAAGCAGATCTGCCTGGGGGAATGGTCCCTACACCCAGAGGTGTTCCAAGAAATTTGCCAACGTTGGGGATGGCCAGAGGTCGGCCTACTGGCATCCAGGTTCAACAACAAGCTACAGTAGTTTGTGCCTCGAACAAGAAATCCTCTGGCAATTGGAGCAGATGCTCTGATAGTTCCATGGAGCCAGTACTCCCTGGTTTATGCTTTCCCTCTGATCCCTCTCCTTCCACATTTGTTGCACAGGATTCAGAGAGAGGGGGTTCCAGTCATTCTAGTGGCACCAGCCTGGCCCAGAAGATTGTGAGACTGACTAGAGATGGGCCATGGACTCTTCCCCGTCGCCCCGCTCTTCTGTCTCAAGGTCCTATATTCCACCCCAATTTACAGTCTCTAAATTTGACGCCATGGCTATTGAAGCCAGGGTGTTAAAGGACCATGGTGTCTACTCTAGTGAATGCTAGAAAAGCTGTCACTAAGAGGAATTCTAATAAGGTCTGGAAGATTTATATTGCTTGGTGTGAAGCCAGAAAATGGCATCCTCGGAAATATGTGATTGGGAGAATTCTCTCTTTTCTACAGTCAGCTGTGGAAATCAAATTGGCTTTGAGTACAATCAGAGGTCAGGTTTCGGCCCTATCAGTATTCTTCCAAAGGGCTTTAGCCCCCCATTCACTGATCCAAACCTTTATGCAAGGGGGAACTCCCCCTATTAGGTCACCTATGTGTCCTTGGGACTGTGTCTGTGTTACAGAAACAACCATTTGAACCTATTAAGAAAATTCCATTAGCCATGCTGTTATGCAAGCTAGACTTCCTGCTGGCTATCACCTTGGCTAGAAGGGTGTCAGAGTTGGTGGCCCTTTCATGCAGGGAACTGTACTTGATACTTCACCATGCCAAAATCGTGTTACGACCTGTTCCATCCTTTTTGACAAAGGTGGCGTCGGCCTTTCATTTAAATCGGGACATTATTTTGCCTTCTTTTTTCTCTCAGACTCGTTCGGAGGAAGAGAGACGACTGCATTCTTTGGACATTGTCTGGGCAATAAAGGTTTATCTGTCTAGATCTGCGGAGATCTGAGGATCAGACTCTTTTTTTTGTTTTACCAAAAGGACCCAAGAAGGGGCAGGCAGCTTCCAAAACTTCCATTGCCAATTGGGTCCGTCAATTGGTCATTCAGGCCTACGGTCTGAAACATAAAGCTCCTCCCTTTAGGGTGAGAGCTCATTCTACCACGTGTGTAGGAACCTCCTGGGCTTTTCGCCATCAGGTATCTCTGGCTCAGATTTGTAAGGCTGCCACATGGTCTTCAGTGCATACGTTCACAAAATTTTATCAAGTGGATGTTCGAGCAGCCGAGGATTTGGCTTTCGGCCGCAGTGTACTGCGGGCTACCGTAAAAGTTCTGATTGCTATTGTTTGGAAGGGTGTCTCCTTCCAATGGTTGCTACCTCATCCCTTTAAACCCGAACACATATGAATTACACAGGTTCTGTGGCTGATTAAGGTGGTAATTAAACTCACTTGGTGCCTTATCTGCATTTAATTAGCCTCAGAACCTGTGTAATTCAAGGTGTTCGGGTTTAAAGGGATGAGGTGTCAACTCTACTCCCTCCCCTCAAGGCTATTGCTCTGGGGCATCTCAGCAGGTAATGAATATTAGCCTAAGTCATGTGTCCCATGATGTATGAAAAAGAAAATATGATTTTTACGTCATACTTACTTGTAAAATCCTTTTGAGTACATCATGGGACACAGCGACCCCTTCCCTCTTTTTTGAGGATTTAGTGCTTGCTACAAAACTACATCATTCCTGTATGGGAGCGGTTATATAATGGATCACTTCCTGTCTGAAGACCTTTGGTCTACCAGTGTCCATTCACCTAATGATGGAGTAACACAGCAGGTAATGAATATTAGCCTGACTGTGTCCCATGATGTACTCAAAGAAAAGGATTTTACAGGTAAGGCGTAAAATCCTATTTTTCAATATGAATCCAAGATCAAGAACACAGGGACATAACCTCAAACTAGCAGGAGGAATGTTCAAAATGAATGTATTATTTTGGTAAGAGTAGATGCTTGGAATAGACTTTCAGCAGAGCTAGTGAGTCACTCAACAGTAAGTGGATTCAAACATGATTGGAACACACATAGATCTATACTCAGACAGAAAAACTAACTAAAAAAATTGGGGCAGACTTGGTGGACCACTTGGTCTATTTTTTTCTGCAGTCACACTTAACTTTCTTTGTGTATTTGAGTGTAACATCTGTAATGCGGGTCAACACTTAGTGATCAGTTCTTTTGTTTTTCTACTACAGCAACAAATTTCTTCTGTTCGGCCTGGCTTCACAACTCATCATAGCATTGTTCCTGTCCTACTGTCCTGGGATGGATTATGGCCTGAAATTTGTCCCTCTGAGGTGAGATGTCAAATTGAGTCCTTTCTCTTTAGAGCTCTGCACACACACCCTGGAAATCATAAAGACCTGCGCAAGTAGTTTAGCATTTTACAAAATTCATGTACCTGTCTAGAACTTATGATTTAATATGGTGCATGATACACCACTTCAAGAATGGATTAGAGACACGTTTGCAAAATCTTTCTCTGTATGCCAAAAGAAATATGGTCTTAATTAGTAGTCTGGCTGCAGCCTTAATTCACAAAGTTTAAAACCACTTCCCGCCCAAGGTTCGTCATATGACGTTGTGGACTTTGAGCGGGTATATCTGAATGATGCCTGTAGTTACAGACATTATTCAGATATTGCCGGTTTCAGCCCGCGAATCTCTACACCATAGGAATGATCATAGGAGCCGTTTCACCGCTTAATTGTTCTTATGGGAGGCGAGAGGGGACATCCCCCCCCCTCCCGCCGCCCTCCGGTGCTTGTTCCGACTCACTGTTACGATCGGTGAGGCAGAGAGCGGATCCGCCAGCACCGGATGTAGATCATAGAGATTTCTGGTGGACCAGATGGTCGCTGGAGTCTCTATGATCGTCGGAGGCCGGGCGCGATGTTATGTTGTCACGCCCAGCCTCTCCATTCAAAAAAACGGCGCCGCTTCGGCTGGGAAGCGGTGATCGTTTTATTTATTTTTTTATTTCAGGCTCCCCAGCCTAGTGGTGAGATGTGGGGTCATATTGACCCCATATCTCACTATTAAGAGGACCTGTCATGTCATATTCCTATTACAAGGGATGTTTACATTCCTTGTAATAGGAATAAAAGTGATTAATTTTTTTTTTTCAAAAAAAGTGTCAAAATAAAAAAAGAAAATATAATTAACAATAAAAAAATTTTTTTAAAGCGCCGCTGTCTCCGTGTGCTCGCACGTAGAAGCGAACGCATATGTAAGTCCCGCCCACATATGAAAACGGTGTTCAAACCATACATGTGAGGTATCGCCGCGAACGTTGGAGCGAGTGCAATCATTTTGTCCCTAGACCTCCTCTGTAACTCAAAGCATGTAACCAGTAAAAAAATTTCAAGCGTCGCCTTTGGGGATTTTTAAGTACCGAACATTGGCACCATTCCACGAGCGTGTGCAATTTTGAAGCGTGACATGTTAGGTATCCATTTACTCGGCATAACTTCATCTTTCACAATATGCAAAAATATTGGGCTAACTTTACTGTTTTGTTTTTTTTTTAAACACAAATTTTTTTTTCCCCCAAAAAAGCGTTTGAAAAATTCCTGCGTAAATACGGTGTGAGATAAAAAGTTGCAACAACCGCCATTGTATTCGCTAGGATCTTTGCTAAAAAAAAACATATTTAACCCCTTCCCGTTGACCGTACGCAGATATGCGTACTCGGCTTTCCAGGGTTATACCGGGATGATGCCTGCAGCTGCAGGCATCATCCCGGTACCGTTGTTTCGAGCGGGCGATGGGCTATCCGTATATAACAACCGATGCGGCTAAAAGCCACTCGGCTGTTATACCGGAGGAGCGGGAGGGGACATCCCCCCCTCCCTCCGCTCTTACCGGGCCTCACGTGCGATCGGGAGGCCCCGTGTCCAATCGGGTGCCTCCGGCGGCTGTGGGCGGGCTGGAACGAAGCTGTCGGCGGCTTCGTTCCAGCCTTCTCAATGTAAACGTGGAAGCGACGTCATGACGTCACTTCCCGTTTACTCGGCTGCCAATGGCGCCGAATTTAAAATAATACACAGTATTCAGAATCGCCGTTTTCGGCGATCTGAATGCTTTGAAGTGTAAAGGAGGGATGGGGGGTCTTTTAGACCCCCAATCTCTCCATAAAGAGTACCTGCCACCACATATTACTGTCACAAGGGATGTTTACATTCCTTGTGACAGCAATAAAAGTAAAAAAAAAAACATTTTTTTTTTTAAACATAATTTATAAGTATAAAAATAAATAAAATAAATTAAAAAAATAAAAATTTTTTTAAAGCGCCCGCGTCCCCGCGAGCTCGCGCAGCAAAGAAAACGCATACGGAAGTCGCGCATGCATATGTAAACGGTGTTCAAATCACGCATGTGAGGTATCGCCGGGATCGTCAGAGCGAGAGCAATAATTCTAGCCCTAGACCTCCTCTGAAATTCTAACCTGGTAACCGTAAAAAAAAAATTTCAAGCGTCGCCTATGGAAATTCATAGCTACCATAGTTTGTCGCCATTCCACGAGTGCGTGCAATTATAAAGCGTGACATGTTTGGTATCTATTTACTCGGCCTAACATCATCTTTCACATTATACAAAAAAATGGGGGTAACTTTACTGTTTGGATTTTTTAAAATTCATGGAAATGTCCCTTTTCCAAAAATTTGCGTTTAAAACACCGCTGCACAAATACCGTGTGATATAAAATATTGCAACAATCTCCATTTTATTCTCTAGATTCTCTTCTAAAAATATATATATAATATTTGGGGGTTCTAAGTAATTTTCTAGCAAAAAATATGGATTTTAACTTGTAAACACCAAATTTCAAAAATAGGCTTAGTCATGAAAGGGATAATGTTTGGGGGTTCTATGTAATTTTCTAGCAAAAAAATGATGATTTTTACATGTAGGAGAGAAATGTCAGAATTGGCCTGGATGGGAAGTGGTTAAGAATGTTGGGAGACATTTGCCGGTTCAAAAAAAAAAACGGCCAATATTCTGAATGTGTATGTTCAACTGAAAAACCAGCAGCCAACCGACTCTCGATCAGCGCTCTCTGCCAATGGCAGAGAGCGCTGATCGGACTTTTATGGTGGGGGGGCCCCCCATCTCCATGTCAGAACACAACAGCTCAGTGGGGGAGTTCGCTGGACTAACCTTGCTTGGTTAGTACAGTGTCTCCGACCGGAAAGTCAGTTTTTTTTCATGCAACTGGCAAGGTTGCATGAAAAAAAAAAACCTGTTAGTGTGTACCAGACTTATGTTTCTATTCCTCCCCTTCTCCTACACATTTTGGAATTGTCTGTAACAAACTCACCTCTGCCCATTAACTTTTTATCACTTACTCCTTTAATCTATTTGCTGTTACTGAAACATGGCTTCAAGAATCTGACTCTGCTTCCCTCTCCCATGGTGGTCTTTTTTGGATTTACTCTCCCAGACCCAGTGGATGGAAGGGAGGTGAAGTTCGAACCCTTCTATTTCCACAAAGCACCTGTTAGGTTCTTCACTCAACCTTTATTTGAGGAACATTGTAATTGTCTATTCTCCAGTGTCTTTGAGAATTGCTGTAATCAAGTGGCCTCCTTGACCAGTGTCAACCTTCCTTTGATGACTTCTCTGCCTGGCTACCCTACTTTCTCTCTTCTGAAATTTTCAAAATCGTGCTTCTACTCACTCCGATGGCAACACCCTTGACCTTGCATTCTCCTAGTTATGCACTAGTGCAGTGGTTCTCAACTCCTGTCCACTAACAGGCCAGGTTTGCAAGATAACTGAAATACATCACAGGTGATATACAATTTGCTGCTCAGGGATTGCAATATTCTAGTCTGCATCCCCCAAGGTAATACTTAAAATCTGGCCTGTTAGTGGGTCCTGAGAACAAGGCTTGAGAACCACTGTGTGAATAGTGCAACCTCTCCAACAATCCTTTTTCTCTGTCTCTGATCACTACCTTATTAGTTTCACACTCTCCATATTTTCCACCTGCCTAACAGTTACCTGTAGAAACATTTGCCACTTTTAACCCTTCTCTATTCTGCTACTGACCACCTCTATGACAAAATATCACCCTTGTCCTGCCCCATCCTGCAAACAGTTCACCTCTCATCCTCCCTGGACACACTGGTATCCCTCGCTAGACACAGAATCAGGCCATGACTGCTACAACCAAAAAAATTGAGCCGCACTCAACCAATATAAATCTGCTCTCCACAAATATGATCGCCTCCACACTGCCAAGCAGATCTATTTTATCACACTTAACACCCTCACATCTGAGAGAGTCCCTGTCAACTCTGCTCTACCTTTAACTCTTTATTTCATACTCCAGCCACTCAATACTTCCTTTATTTAAAGGAACTATAGACAAGGTTGCTAACCGTTTTTTGTAATGCCCACCTGTCCCCTCACAATTGCTACGGTCACCCTGTGCTCTATTCTACACTGTCTAGCTCACATCTTCAATCTCTCCCTCTCTTCTGGCATCTTCCCCAAATAAAATATGTCACCCCCTGGTCTACAACTAATTAAACTACTATCTCACCAAGACCCTTCTTGATCCTCTTCGGTCTGGATTTCGTCCTTAACACTCCACAGAACCTGTGCTGCTAAAACTTACTAACCCCTAAAACCAGTATTTTGTACTCTTACACCTGCTGCCTTTGATACAGTTGGCCACCCCCTCCTCCTCAAAAAACTTCACTCCTTTGGTCTCCGTGACTGTACTTTTTATTGGTTCTTATCCTACCTAACTCCCTTCAGTGTCATAATTCCTGTTCTCTAGCTCCCTTGTCACCTCCTCCCACACTTGCCTCCACGACTTCTTCCGAGCCTTTCCCATCCTCTGGAACTCTTGGAGGTCTAGGTCTATGTTACATAGTAGGTGAGGTTGAAAAAAGACACAAGTCCATCCTATGTGTGTGATATGTCAGTATTACATTGTATATCGCGGTCGTTCAGGTGCTTATCTAATAGTTTCCTGAAACTATTGATGCTCCCCCTGCTGAGACCACCACCTGTGGAAGGGAATTCCACATCCTTGCCGATCTTACAGTAAAGAAACCCTCTACATAGTTTAAGGTTAAGCCTCTTTTCTTCTCCCCCCAGTGTATAGATTGTATTTAGATTCCTGCAACCCAAATGCATTATTTTACATTTTTCTACATTGAACCTCCTTACCCCAATCTGACTTTTTCCTATTCTGTCTACTTTTAGATGATTCCTGAATACTCTTCTCTTTTGAGAATCCTGTCCTGCCTCCACCTAACAATTGTACTTTTATTTTCTCCATCAGCTCATCCCCCACAGCTATTGCCTTTTGTATCACTTGCCCTTCCCTCTTAGATTGTAAGCTCCGATTCCTCCTGTACCAAATTTTATTGTAACTGTACTGTCTGTCTGCCCTCATGTTTTAAAGCGCTACGCAAACTATTTGCGCTATATAAATCATGTATAATAATAACAACTTTCATAGGATACAAGCTGTTGGTATTTTATTTTGAATTTGTTGTAGGTGATGCGCCACAATGTAGAAATTGAGTTAATTATTTGAATTCACCACCTGAATTTGGCACACAAGTCACTGTCAGAACTAAAATTGTAAACAGATGTTTTCTTGAATTAGGCGCAACACATTCATAAGAGCAATTCACGCCAGAAAAGCAGGAGATAGTCCGAAAGGAATGCCGCAACTACCACCTGTTTATAACAAAAATCAGTGTTTGTTACTAAAAAGTATCTTACCTCCAGCTTAGCATGTAGAGTACTTTTCTTCAACAAGTTCTCTAGTTTTTTTTTGTCTTAATTTTATAAGAGGGGAATGACAAGCCATTGATGATTATTGAAGAGAGCATCTACTTAGAGACACAGCCGTTAAAGACTCCAAATCATGAAACAATTTTCTTGAATAATCTGAGTATAGAAGATTGGCCATGAATTGTATCAATAATAATAATGTCTTACAATCTGCTCTCTTTCTTGTGTTCAGAGTGCAGTACTGGTTTGTCGCCACGCCATTCTTCTTCCTGACCCTTATCTATGACGAAATCCGCAAACTGCTGGTCAGGCGCCATCCTGGAAGTAAGTATACTTTGAACACTTAAAACTGTACCCTGTGGGCAGATCTACACTTACTACCAGCATGTTTTGAAATGGACGGTTTAACCTGTGCGCTTAGCTGTTTATCTCCCAGGTCACCCAACAAGAAAAGTTATTTAAACATCTTGTTGTAAGATGAAGGTTTCGTATTTCTAACTAGGGAATGCATTGCAACACCTGTGTCTTGTACAGCAATGCCTTTGGAAAAAAAATGCAATTTTTCCTAGACATAGCTGATAGTGAAATGTAATTGAAAAATATATAAAATTACAATTATTACTGAGTGCATTTAAAAGCAGTAGTGAAGTCTGATAAAGAAAATATAGGTCACACACACACACAACGTCACTTTAAAATAAAAAAAAATTGTGCTAAAGGGGAAAATCCTTAAACCAGTAGCTAGAACACCATTGGATACAAAATGGGAAATAAACCCAAAACTTAAAGTGGATGTAAACCCCATTCATGAAATTTGAGCTGGGCACATCTATCTGCAGTGTTTTCTTATCTTTCTCCAAAGCACTATGTCCCGTAGCTTTCTCCTGCTCTGTTCTTCTGTTATCGGCCTGATAACTTCTGACAAGTTCCCGTCACATATGATAAAACCAGCTTGAAATTTGTGTCAGGGAGTTTGCTATAAAGAGATTTGCAGAGAGCAGCCTAGGTTCACACTGACTGCGAAAATGAAATTGTGTGAGTTCAGCTGAACTCGCACAAATTCATTCCCGCATGTCAGTCCCAACTTCAGGGGCGATTTCAGAGACATCTGTGTGGGTTTCTGCACAGATGCCAATGGAAATTGCACCCCGAAATTGCCAAAAGTAGTACAGGAACTACAGTGCTGCACCGATTCGGATGCTGCCATTGCTGCTGGTGGCTGGGTGTGTGTGTGTGGGTGTCTTTCCTCCAATCAGCTGTCTCCCAACAAAAAAACAACAACTAAATAAGCCTAAATTAATTGGTTTGTGCAAAAGTTATATACAAACTATGGGGTATATACTGGAATTTGTATTCATTTTTTTATACTAGTAATGGCAGCGATCAGCAACTTATAGCGGGGACTGGGATATTGTTTCAGAAAATCTGACACTATTTACACTTTTTGGAAACCAGTGACACGAATACAGTGATTGGTGCTACACATATGCACTTTCACTGTACTAATGACACTAGCTGGGAAGGAGTTAAACATCTAGGAGCAGTGATGGTGAACTTTGGCACCCCCAGATGTTTTGGAACTACATTTCTCATGATGCACACTGCAGAGTGCATGAGGATCATGGGAAATGTACTTCCCAAAACATCTGGGCTGCCAAGGTTCGCCATCACTGTGGCCTAGGGCAATCAAAGGGTTAAAACGTGTGCCTAGCCAGTGTTTGTGTGTTGTGTGCCTTTTTTTACGAAGTCAGAACAGAGCTCTGCCTTGTTTACATGGGCAGAGCTCCATTCTGTGTGTTTTCCCGACGATTGGCAGGTGCTGGCAGACATTCATTGGCCGGCGTCTTCTGTGACAAATCACAGCAGACGTGGCGTGCCCACCTTCCCAGAAGTGCCAGATCACTTACTAGGTGACTGATCCTGGCACAGGAGAGCCGCTCTGCCACCATACATCCTTGTGATGTGGTCGGTAAGCAAGTAAAACAAAGCACTCCAGCATGCTGTCACTGCTGCAGGTGCTTCTATCATTACCCAGTTTTCCTTCCACGTTACAGCTGCGATGATGTCACAATTGCGTCACAGAGCTCTGTCCATATTGCACATGCGCCGGTGACGTCACGGGCTGCTGCAACTGGGAATATCTCCAAAATGGTGCACATTTAGGAGATATTCACTGTACTTAAATGTAGACCATATTATAAGCTTACCTGTAGGTTACAAGTGAAAAAGCGGGGTTTACTGCTGCTTTAAGAAATTGTTGGATCAGTATTATGTAATTTGCAAATGTTCAGGACATAAAATTCAGATTTTCCTGAACTGTTGGCTGTAGTAGAAAATGATTATTTAACTCAGGGGTCTCATACTGGCGGCCCTCCAGCTGTTGCAAAACTACAAGTCCCATGAGGCATTGCAAGGCTGACAGTTACAAGCATGACCACAGGGCAGAGGCATGATGGGACTTGTTTCACAACAGCTGGAGGGCCGCCAGTTTGAGACCCCTGGTTTAACCTTCTTTCATTAGCTGAGTTTTTTTTCTTCACTATGGTGGCCGTGTCTTACATGTATTAATTGCATCTTTCTCTTCTCTTCTCCAGGCTGGTGGGACGTAAATATGTATTATTAAGGTTCGTTGGACCGTGTTGTACCTAAGCAATATTTTCAATGCTATTATAAATATAAATTATCCGGTTTGTTGAACAAATTGGGTGAATAAAAAGTGTAAATGCAACGTATAAAAGAAAAAAAATGTAAAAAGAAACTAGGACGTATATTTTTCAATTCGTCTCAGAATACTGTAAATGTATATTTTGTGTACAGCTACCTTTGTAAATACAATGAAAATAAAGTGTTTTTAAATAATAAAGCGCTACATCTTTTTAATATATTACAAGTCCTTCATACATGGAAGCAAAGCAGAGTAAGACTTCAGTAAATTGTAAATGTCACATTTAACCCCAGGGCAATATTAACATACGTGAACTCTGTTGTCACAGTGTACTGGAAGGAATTTGGGACAGAAGGAATAGAGCTGCTGCTGCCGTCACTGAGGAGGAGGGGGGGGGGGGTAAAAACAATAGTTACAGCCCCCCTCCACAACTGTCTTGGCCTATCCACTAGATGCACCTGTACCTCAGGTTCTCCCCAGGGCAGAATAGCTGCTCTTGATCCTAACTATGAATTTTCGTTCAAATTTTGCACCATTAGTGGGCTGCAGCACCTAATTTTCATGTGACCATTGAATCTGAGTGGTCGGACATGTTGGAAATTTTTTGAAAAACTACATTTCTCACATGATTCTTCCATCATCATAGAAATGTGCATGAGCTGTGACCGGGTAAGAAAAGAAGTTTCCTGGCCACCAAAATTCTTTTCTGTAGCAGCATGAGGTGAAATTGAAGGCTTGGTTGGTCGAATTTTGAAATCAATGGTGGTATCTGGTCCTGTCACCAGGACCAGATGGCTTACACCCGAGAGTCCTCAGAGAACTCAGTCAGGTTTATAGCCGGACCACTGTTCCTAATCTTTGTGGACAGCATACTGATAGGGATTGGTGCCAGCTGATTGGAGAAAAGCCAATGTGGCACCAATATTTAAAAAAGGACAGAGACAAATTCCTGGGAACTACAGGCCAGTTAGCCTAACATCAATAGTTGGTAAATTATTGGAGGGGATGATAAGGGACTATATCCAAGAATTTACTGAGAAAAAAAATATCTTAAGTAGTTATCAGCATGGGTTTACGAAAGGTTGTTCTTGCCAGACCAATCTGTTAACATTCTACGAGGAAGTGAGCCGCCATCTAGACAGGGGAAGGCCCATGGATTTTGTGTACCTGGATTTTGCAAAGGCATTCGATACAGTCCCCCATAAGCACTTAATCTACAAGCTGAGGTCACCAGGCATGGACCGTAATGTTTGTTCTTGGGTTAAAAACTGGTAACAGGGGCGTGTCCAAAGGGTGATGATAAATAGCGTGTACTCAGACTGGTCTGGAGTGGTAAGTGGGGTGCCCCAGGGTTCTGGCTTGGGACCAATTCTATTCAATATGTTTATAAATAATTTTGGGAACGGGATAGATAGCTCAATCTCAGTTTTTGTGGACGACACAAAATTAGGCAGGGCAATAACTTCACATCAGGATATAGAAATCTTACAGAAAGACCTGAACAAAATAATGGAGTGGGCAACTACATGGCAAATGAGGTTTAATGTGGAGAAATGTAAAGTAATGCACTTGGGGGCTAAAAACATTAATGCAAACTACTCACTAGGGGGAGATCCGCTGGGGAAATCAAGGATGGAGAAAAATATGGGGGTCTTAGTGGATAACAGATTGAGCAATAGCATGCAATGTCAAGCTGCAGCTACCAAAGCCATCAGAATATTATCATGTATAAAAAAAAGGGGATAAACTCCAGAGATAGAACAATAATCCTACCACTTTATAAAACATTGGTTAGACCACATCTGGAGTATTCTGTCCAGTTTTGGTCACCAGTCCTCAGGAAGGATGTGCTGGAACTGGAGAGAGTCCAAAGAAGGGCAACAAAACTAATAAGGGTACTGGAGGACCTCAATTACGAGGAGACTACAAGCACTAAATTTATTCTCGCTGGAGAAAAGAGAGGGGACGTGATAGCGATTTACAAATACCTCAATGGTGATCCCAACATAGGAAAAAAAAAACTATTCAGTCATAAGGAGTATAAGAGGACACAGAGCCACACATTGAGATGGGAAGAGAAGCAGTTTAACCTTAAACGGCGAAGGGGGTTTTTCACTGTCGGGACAATAGGGACCACCACAATTGGTGGTGGCTGCGGGGAGTATTATTCATTTTAAGAGACTCTTAGATGTGCATCTTAAGGAGCAAGACATACAGGGATATGGGAAATAATTATAGACACTGACACACCTACACAGGTTGAACTGGATGGACTATTGTCTTTAGTCGACCTTACCTACTATGATACTATGATCATCAGATCATAAAATGCAGAAAACTTCGGATTTTTAAAAGACAGAGTTCGACCCATGTATAGCCTGCATTATGCTTGAAAAAGAACTGTCTGTGTAACAACCAATCATATTCTTGTAGCACTTACCCCCAGAGGGGCTGCTGAATATGACCCAGGTCTCCCTTGGTTGTTCAGAGGTTACCAGGCCCATACACCACTGCTATGCACACCGACACAGGATCAGTCTAGGGTTGTCTTTTTGTAGATTTATTGCAGCAAGCAACAGGAAAGAGGAATGGGGTGCAGGATACTCCAAAACAGATACAGGAGAACAGTCTCTTAATCTCAGATCCTCAAGCAGCAGCCTTTGTAGAGGGGACAGCCAATTAATCTAAGACACTTTTTGAGCAGTCCCAGTCTTTGCAGCAACTTCTGACATTTAACCCCCCCTAAAGCACATGCACACCTGGAATCTTAAACGATTTACAATGTCCAAGGACAGCTGTCACCCAGCAGCAGAGATAAAAGGAACCCTCTTTAGGTCAGCTTCCATAGATGCCTTCCAGCAAATATCTTTCAAGCCAGATTCCTTCCAACCGAGCACATGGTGAGACCTAACATAACCTTTCCAGTACACAGCCTACATCACAGTGGCAGCAGTTTCAAGACAAGAACACTCTAAACAAGCCTCCCAAACATTTATCTTCTCCCTTAGCCAACTTCTGGGTGCCCCTCTTAAGGGATTGGCTGAGGTCAGACAAATATTCAAAACTTCTGTGGCTGACCCTCCTACTCTATTCTCTTGGAGCTTCTTTCAGAGGCAGGCAGGAGTAATCAAGCACCAAGCTTAGGGAAACCTGGCCAGACTTTTGAAACAGATCACCACTCAAGTGAGTATAGCAGAGCCAAAAAAATACATTTTGGCCAACTAGGGCAGGATGCTTACACCCTTCTGTTTTCTAACTTGAACAGGAAGGGAGATTGGTCTGGTTGGGTATAGGTAACAGCGATTGATTATTCCTTTAGCCATATTCTGATCAATGATCCCCACTGACACACCATAAAGTAATATTGCACTTACTAGAAAAACTGATATGACATTTTCTAGATCTGCACTTTCCTGACAAATCACCTGTTTCTCTCTGACTATGAAGTTGAAAAGTGTGCAAAATTACATACCTGTGCCACACTAATGTCAGACATGCTGTTTGCTGGAAGGTACCTCAGTTATTATTCTTCGAGTACAAAGCGTCCCTCTGCATGATTTAGGTAAAATCCGCTTTGGCAGTTAGCAGGGCTTTGAAGGGGGAAAAAAAAGTCAAAAAGACAGAAAATGTGAATTGTAAATGTGTAAAAAGTCAAGCTACAGCACAGATTGCACCAAGCAGTGATCTAATTGCTGCCCAGCTATTCACACACAAGACATGATTAAATAACAGTAAAATTATACACCTCTAAGTGGTTTCTCAGTGGGTTGGAAGACCTCGATTATGAGGAATAATTACAAAGATTTTTTTCACTCTGGAGAAAAGGAGCTTAAAGTGATATTAAAGGCAAGTTTTTTTTTTTCTTTTGAAAAAATAACAAACATTATACTTACCTGCTCTGTGTAAAGATTTTGCACAGAGCAGCCCGGATCCTCCTCTTCTCGGGTCCCCTACTGGTGCTCCTGGCCCCTCCCTCCTGCCTCCAGAGGAAACAGCTTGCTGTGGGGACACCCAAGACGCTGCTCTGTGTCCATTCATACACACAGCCACGGCTTGGCCCCACCCTCTCTCAATGGCTCCCGCTGCTGTCTTAGCCAATGAGGAGGGAGTTTCCCCAGAGAGCCTGCTACACAGAGAAGGTTTTTTACCTTCATGTACTGTATAGAACGCATGAAGGTAAAAGCTGTTTTATTCTGAGGTCCCTGAAGAAGACACATGACCACAATTATAGACCAGAGGAAATTAGGTTTAGCCTTAGTGTCACTAAAGGCAAAACATTTTTTTTTCTTTTTGATAGAATAAGGGAGGGTTACAGCCCCGTCAGGTTTTTTTTTTACCATTATGGACATTTTCCTTCACGTCTTATTCTGCAACCAAAATCAGGAATTTAGAGGAAATTCCTCCAAAGTGAGGATATCTGGGGGTGTCACCAAAACTAGTGTCTCCATCAGAAGATTTCCCCTTTTTTCCGGTTCTGATGTCAACACAAAATTTGTGGGAAAAATGGCACTCCCATCATCCCACCACCAGCTTCCTCATCCCCATTGGGTAGAGGAGGAGATGAGGCTAATGTCGGCACATGCCAAAATGTTTGTGGCATATGTAGCGCTGACAACTGTTGTTTCTGGCTCTATAGGTATTATTCAGTACAATAGTTGTGTTAGTGGCATCTTGTGGACAATTGATAAAGCACAATAAGTTTATGTCTCAGGATTAAGTGACACGGAAGTGATTTATTGTTTACTTTGGGACTGTAGCTCTGACCCACCCACAATGCTCCTGGACACAGTCAGAACTGAACTGCATTGTGGGGCGATATAAAAGGGTAAGCAGCGGCCATTTTAGGCCTCTTGTTCCTGGGACGCGTGGCCTGCCAGCAGGACTCTGTGGGTGTGTCCCACAGGGTTGCGGCCCACTTGGCGAAGGCGCGGAGCAGCTGCAGCATCCTGGACAAGAGACGTGATTGTTCCGGAGGACCCGTGGGGAGTTAACCGAGGACTCCTGGTCGTTTGTCTACGGAACAGTGTGACGGCATGGTAGTGCCTCTTTACGGAACTGAGAACTGCTGAATCTGAGCCATCCACCTGCCTGGATTCCGTGTGGTGAGAGGGTTGATACCCAGAAGTTTAATTGAGTATTACACACACACCTTTAGAACTGTACAGAGAGTTGCTGGGACTGATGGTCCCACGGAACACGTTAAGTCTGAGATTATTACATACAAATAGACTTCAGCATTCAAGAGCGGATGTTAGATGTTTTGTTGCTTCATATAAAGACACCTAGTCACTCATTTGGATTACAATTGTTTTAGTGTGTTATACTACACTACATAGCACGCAGGAGGAACCCCCTATACGGATTACAATTATAAAAGCTAGCGAAGACTGAAGACGTCTGGACTGCCTTTTCATTGCAGGGCCCTGCACTCTAGTATAGTGACTTTAAGGTCTAGATTAAGGGGAGTTCCCAGGTGTAGATTCATATCAATATATATATATTCCTGTGATTGTAATTGATTGTCATATCATTCCTTATACTATCGCACTACGTTGGTGTGATAGTATATTTATTGAAATAACTCTTTATATAAATATATTACTTATTCAAAGAAAGAAGTTATTTTTGGTCATTATTGAAGTTTGTGTGCAGTGTTGTCATTTCTCCTACAGGTGGAGCTACCAGTACCCAGGGAGAGGTAATCCTAATTGTGAGTGTATATTGTGGGTTAAAGTTAATGCTCATATTATTTCAACACTGCACTACAGTTGTGTCAAGGGGAGTGAACAATTTAAGAAGGGTGTAGAGCAAAGAGGACAGGCCCGCTTAAACCAGCAAGCTCCGCCGTGAGTATTGCTACATAGGGGGCTCGTCCGGGATAACTGTCACTCTAAAGCCAAACACCCTCTTAATAACCCTAAAATGGATCCCCTCACTGCGGCACAGTGGTGTGAGGCAGAAGGCGTCCGCTCAGAAGCGAGCGTAGCCATGGAACTCTGGCGAGATATCTGGGAGAAGGAACGCATTAACCAAGTGGTGAAAACACTATCCCCAGGACAAAGAGCCAAGGTGGTCACAGTAAGACCTGATCATGAGACATGCCGCACCTATGCCTTATTAGAATGGAGGAAGGGAGTTCCAGAAAACTTCAATGGGTGAAAGTGTTGAACTCGCTGACAAGACAAAATTTTACCTGACCCACCCAAAAGAGCAGGGGGAGGAGCCTGCCACCTTCTCTCAGATGAGTTTAACAAGAGTCAGGGGTCCATTGCAGTCAGCACCGACTGTAATTGAGCCCGAACTCATCACAGCCCTTGGAAACTTGGTGTCCCAATGTCAGAAAGGGAGCCCAACCTATTCAGGGATTGGGTACCAAAAACTGGGCATCTTCTCGGGCCAACGGCCTGTACCCAAAGGAGAGGATACTTTTGAAGAGTGGTTGGAACAGACCACGCAGGTGCTGGATGAGTGGGACATCCCTGAAACACAGAAGAAGCAGCGGATCACTGAAAGTCTCAAGGGGCCTGCTTCCGAGGCCATTCAAAATTTAAAGCTCAGCAAACAGAACTGTATAGCCCAAGACTACCTAGATATCCTGCAAGATGTGTTTGGACGTACTGAAAAGGTTTCCGACCTAATTTACCAATTACAACACACCTATCGGGAAACTGGAGAGAAGTTATCAGAATATATGAGACGGCTGGACAAGGTCATTCACCAGATATTACTGAAGAAGGGAATAGACCCTTGTAAGGTGGATGAGATTCGAGCCAAACAAGTCCTGAGGGGTGCACAGCCTTTGGACCCCATCACCCTCCAGTTAAGAACCCGCCAAGATGGAGGCATATTGAAGTATCCAGATCTAATTCGGATTGTAAGGAAGAAGCTATCCTAGAAAGGAAGAAGGAGAACATTCAAGAACCAAAGCACACTGTTGGAGTTTGAACAGTTAATGTGATAGAGGATGATCCCCAGATTGAGCTTCTTAAGACTTGATGGAAATAATGGCTTTGCTGACCACTAGATCCCCAAATCTGCCCAGTGAAGGAACAGAAAAATTGAAGAAAGTACCAGACTCCACCTTCAGAAGCCGATTTGGACGTTGTTTCAAATGTGGAGGGGTTGGACACTCGTCCAAGAGCAGCAGTGCAACATCAAAAGCCATCGGAAAACTTCAAAGGGCCCCAGTGAAGGAGTCAGCTGGGCGCCCTGTAACTGTTGTCAACTCCAACAAAACCCAAGTTCCCAAAAAAGGAGGAGGAAGAATGAAGCTGAGGAAGCGTCCATGGAATCGAGGAGTCAAGATGCGCTCTAGTAGGGAGGAGAAGCCGAACCCTCAGAGTGAATTTCCCCGCAACTTAGTGGGACCCTCTCCGATCATCCCAATCCAGGTAGAAGGAATCTACACCAAGGCACTGTTGGATACCGGAGCCCAAGTGACCTTACTATGTGATTTCTACGTGAAGCATCTCAAGCATCTGCCCCTGCAAAAGTTGGAGGAATTGGAGATATGGGGTTTAGGTACCCAGAACTTTCCTTATGAAGGGTATATCCCTATCAAACTCACCTTTGACCCAAGTGTGGCTGGAAAGGCGGAGACATTCGAAACCCTGGCAGTTGTGTGTCCCCGGCCCCCTGGGGCCCACAAAAGTTCCCTCATCATTGAAACAAACACTGATCTGGTCAGAAGACTCCTGATACCCCTTGTACAGAAGGAAAGTGCCCCGGCCATGAAGGTACATCCCATGCTAACCCAAGTGTACAAGGACATGGTATATGAGCAGAAGGCCCCAGCAGAAGGAGTGGGAAAAGTTTTGCGTTTAGACCAAGGTGAACAACTACTACAACCAGGTGAAGTGGTGTGCAAGAGGGCCTCTGTTAAGTAGAGCTGGAGATAACCTGGTCCTTTCATTGTCTTAGAAACGGACACCCAGGAAGAGAATGTGGGTCTGGAGATACCTCCAAAAGTGTTATCGTCTAAGGCACTTAAGAGAAGCAGAGGGAGAGTCTCAGTCAGTGTTTGGAACACGACAGCCTTGCCTGTGAAGGTACCAGCAAGAATGCTGCTTGGGCAAGCGAACCAAGCAACTCCAGTTTCACCAAGAGATGTAACAAGGAGCTCCAAAGAAGAGATTCCCATAGAGAATTTCTACCCAAAAAACACCTCTCTTACGCCTGCTTGGATGGAGAGGGCTAAAGCCCAGCTCATGAGATGGAAGGAGGTTTTCTCAAAAAGTGAGTTTGACGTGGGGTATGCCAAAAGTGCGGAGCACCAGATCCGGCTAGAAGAAGACAAACCCTTTGGGGAAAGGGTAAGAAGAATCCCATTGGGGGACCTTGAAGACCTCCGAGAACAGCTGGCTGAGCTAAAAAGGACTGGGATTATCAAATAGTCCAGGAGCCCATACGCCTCTCCGATAGTGGTGGTGAGGAAGAAAAATGGGTCACTCTGGCTGTGTATCGACTACAGGACTTTGAACCGACGGACCATCCCAGATCAATACACTACTCCCCGTATAGAAGATGCCCTACAGAGCTTGTCAGGGGCAAAGTGCATTAGATCTAAAGAGTGGCTATTATCAGATCCCCATGAGTCCTGAAGATAAGGAGAAGACTGCTTTCATCACTCCCGTAGGGTTCTATGAATTCAACCGGATGCCACAAGGTCTGTCTGGGGCCCCAGCAACTTTCCAGGGGCTCATGGAGAAGACAGTAGGCAACATGGATTTGATTGAGGTCTTAGTATACTTAGACAATATCATTGTGTTTGGCCGAACTATTGAAGATAATGAAGAGCGACTGGAAAAAGTTCTAAAGAGGTTACATGAAGAGGGCTTGAAACTTTCAATGGAGAAGTGTCAATTCTACCAATCTTCAGTGAACTATCTGGGGCACATTGTGTCTGAAGAAGGGATAGCAACCGATCCTGAGAAATTGGAAGCTGTTACCTCTTGGCGAAGGCCCACGAATGTAACTGAGCTCAGGTCCTTCCTAGGATTCTGCTCCTACTACAGGAGGTTTCGCAAAAATAGCTCACCCAGTCACAGAACTACTAAAGAATCAAGAAGAGGCTGATGTGGATTCGGAGAAACCTGGGAGACAAAAAGAAGGGCCCCGGAAGAAAAAGGAATCTATTCTGGATCAGTGGACTCAGGAATGTGAGGAGACATTCAGTCTATTGAAGAAGAGTCTTACAACTGCTCCAGTGTTAGCTTATGCGGATCCTACCAAGCCCTATGAACTGCACGTGGATGCTCTATCAGGATCACAATGGACAATTAAGGCCTGTTGCTTATGTGAGCCGAAGCTTGTCTTCTGCTGAGAAGAGCTACCCAACCCATAAACTTGAGTTCCTGGCCTTGAAGTGGGTTGTGGTAGACAAGCTGAGGGATTATCTTTATGGTGCCGAATTTGTAGTGAAAACAGATAACAACCCCCTCACATACTTATTCGCCACCGCAAAATTGGACGCCACAGGCCATAGGTGGTTGGCTGCTCTTTCAATGTTCTCCTTCAGCCTGAAATACAGACCGGGAGCGGGCAACAGAGATGCAGATGCGCTGTCAAAAAGACTCCACAGTCCCCTGAGCTCCCAAGAGGATTAGACTCAACTTGCCCCAGATGGTGTTGTAGTGATCGGGTTTATGAATATATATTGGGTGATTATAATGATGATGATGTAAGTACTCTTCCGCAGCAACCCAATTCTTCCAGAGAGATGCACTTTATTGACTTCCAACACAGAACAAAGTCCACAGATGACAAAGAAATCCGACAGAGGAGATATAATTCAGAACCCCATGTGTTAGGTCCGAGTGTGCATACACAGACAAGCCTCACTCATACACAGATGAGCCTCACTCCCCCAAACCTATAGACTGAATGCCGTGTTATATTCACTAAATATTGAATGGCTGAGCAATTTGATTGGTCGTTTCAATTTAGGACTTGAACAGCCGTGAACCACCCCAATTTGCACTCCCGCATATCAACATCAACAAGTCCCCTTTAGATATACTAATTAGATAAACAGAACACCCTTTTGAGCCCTTGGAATACCTACATTCCTGCATATCAACAAGCCCCCCCTGATATATTAGCCCCACAGGAGGGAGCCTCTGCTAGGCCAACCCAAAACACTCCCTGATCCCATTGTTACCCCCTCAAGTCTAATTACCATCAATAAATATTTCTTCCATGGTCCTTTAAACAATGTACCCTTTGAAATGTTCAATTAGATTAACAGCCCATACCTCACACCCCTAGGTAGACTTGCATGAGACTAGCACATCAACTACTATCACATCTTCAATTGTTATCTTAAAATTGAGTTGGCTTGGACAATTTCTGCTCAACCCATACTCCAATACAATATTATACATTATAAATTGGCCAACATATTACAACAGGTGTAAGAGCCCTTTGTGAAGGAGCCGTTAAGCAGGAGAAAGTTGGAGCTAGAGCTGAAGAGATTGGAGTGACTACGGCAGGAGTACCCAGGTATTACTGCAATGTCTCCCAGATTGCTGCAGAGGGTTTACCTAAATTATCAAGAAAAGATCTTAGGAAAGATCAACAAGAGGATCCACTCTGCAGCCTGGTATTGGAAGCTCTTGAGGGAAAACACTCTGACCTACTTTTGAAAAGCGCCCGAAAAGAAGTTCTGTTACACAAAGAGTGGGATCGGTTGCAGTTGTTGCAAGAGGTGGTCTACCGAAGGGGCCCCTCTGAAGATCCGGAGGAGATGTGGCAACTGTTGCTGCCATAGAAGCACAGAGAGACAGTCTTAATTGCTCTACATGATTGTCATGGACATTTGGGGTCAGAAAGAACTCTTCAATTAATAAGAGATAGATTCTACTGGCCTTACATGAGGAAAAAAGTGGAGATATACTTTCACTCCTGCCATAGGTGTTTTCAGAGAAAGACTCTGCCACAACGGGCAGCCCCAATGGGACATTTATCAAGCCAGGGCCCCATGGATCTAGTTTGCATAGACTTCCTGTGTTTAGATCTGACTTGAGTGGGCAAGGAAATATTCTGGTAGTCACAGATCATTTTACCAGATATGCTCAAGCTTTCTCTATGAAAGATCAGAAGGCAGTCACAGTGGCAAAGACATTAGTGGAGAAATTCTTCGTCCATTACGGCTTACCACAGAGGATCCACTCAGACCAGGGAAGGGACTTTGAGAGTACACTCATCAGGAGGTTGCTGGGATCTACTGGGGATAAAAAAATCCAGAACTACACCCTATCATCAGCAAGGAGACCCTCAGCCAGAGAGGTTTAATAGGTTGAGAGAGACCCTCAGCCAGAGAGGTTTCTTAATATGTTGGGGACATTAACCTCCGAGCAAAAGCCCAACTGGAGTAAGCATATTGCCGCTTTAGTACATGCATACAACAGCACCAAGAGTGATGTCACAGGATATTCACCTTATCGGCTGATGTTTTGGCGTGAGGCTAGGTTACCAGTGGACCTGGCTTTTGGAACTTCTCTGGATCACACATCAGAAGCTTCCCATCGAGGATATGCAAATAGGCTGAGAAAGAGTCTGAAGGTTGCATTTGAGAAGGCCCGGACTATGTCAGAAAACGGGGAAAACCGGAATAAGAGAAACTTTGACCTTAAAGTAAGGGTCCAAGATCTTCAACCAGGTGACCGAGTCTTACTAAGGAATTTGGGTATTCCTGGCAAACACAAGTTGGCAAATCGATGGAGATAACAGCCATACGTTGTGTGTAAACAGCTCCCAGGGCTTCCAGTATTTGAAATCAGGCCAGAAGGAAGTGATGGACCAACTAAAACTTGGCATCGGAATCACCTTTTGCCCCTTGCTGATGCAGTCAGGATAATCCCCGAAGAGGAATTATCATCCACATCAGAAGATGCACAACGGCCTATAACTAGATCCCAGTCTGGGACTTCAGCAACTGAAGACAATGAGGAGAGAGAGATGGACATTAGCTGGTTGTGGTCATCTAATATACCCAAATAGGACAACAGTCCGCAGTGAGATTAAATAATCTGTGTATCGATCCTGTCTGCTTCCCAACCGTCAACTTGTATATCATCAACTTTAGCGAATAGATGGAATACGCTTACCAGAGAGGTTGGATTCTACTGCCATGACCATAGAATCAATGGAGCTTGATGCCACCCTGGGCAAAGTAGTGAAGTGTTGGAGGCAAGGGTAGAGCCTCTACAGGGCCGGGACGTCCCCTCTATGTCCACCGAAGCAGAGCCAAAATTGGATTCCAAAAAGCAAAGTGGTTTCTCAGTTTTGAATCTTTGTGTGTATTGTGCTTTTATTCCAGATTTGTGCAGTAATCCAGTGTGAAACTTTGCCTTTGCAGGAACTTGTGTAATAAAGACCAGTCACTGTTTCTCTCTTTCCTTGTGATGGGTGACTGGTCTCGTCTCTCTCGCCTCCTGTAATTTTTTTCAGGCAGCCTGTAGTGGTTGGGACCTGCTGGACCACACCAGTACCACACCTCTCTGTTCAGAAGAAAATGCTCTTGGGCCCTTTCAATCAGTTCTGAAAGGGCCCAAGAGCATTTTCTTCTGAACAGAGAGGTGTGGTACTGGTGTGGTCCAGCAGGTCCCAACCACTACAGGCTGCCTGAAGAAAATTACAGGAGGCGAGAGAGACAAGACCAGTCACCCATCACAAGGAAAGATAGCAACAGTGACTGGTCTTTATTACACAAGTTCCTGCAAAGGCAAAGTTTCACACTGGATTACTGCACAAATCTGGAATAAAAGCACAATACACACAAAGATTCAAAACTAAGAAACCACTTTGCTTTTTGGAATCCATTTTGGCTCTGCTTCGGTGGACATAGAGGGGACGTCCCGGCCCTGTAGAGGCTCTACCCTTGCCTCCAACACTTCACTACTTTGCCCAGGGTGGCATCAAGCTCCATTGATTCTATGCTCATGGCAGTAGAATCCAACCTCTCTGGTAAGCGTATTCCATCTACTCGCTAAAGTTGATGATATACAAGTTGACGGTTGGGAAGCAGACAGGATCGATACACAGATTATTTAATCTCACTGCGGACTGTTGTCCTATTTGGATTATATATTCCCTTTTTACTTGGGACATTACGTCTACATGCACTTTGAACTTTATTCACTATTAATACATGTGTGTTTTAGCGCTACAATTTATCCTATATTTGTTACCTTTTTGTCTCATGGTTTGTAGCAGCTGGTTTTTGTTTTTTTTGGGTAGCGCATTAATCATTTCTTTTTTTCACATCTAATATACCCGAAACTGAAGCGAGTGTTTCATCACCCACTGCTGAGGAGAGTAGTGAGGCCCTCAGGCCAGTAGCTCCAAAGTTTGTGCCATTGTCTGGAAGAGCTGAAGAGTATTTATCTCCCACTGAAGTAGAAGAAAGTGGTGTTCAGCCAGAAATAGGGGACACACCAAAAAAACTAAGGGAAAAGAGGAACATTCGCCCACCCAAGAGACTAACATATGATACATTGGGTGAGTGTTCTAAAACAACCAAGATTACCAGCAAAAGGAACATTGATGAGCCTAGTTCCTCCTCAGTCAGTCTGGACAATGAGAACCCTGCTTCACCTCTTGGCACACCTGTACCCGATACTAAAGTGAGTTGTGGGAACACAGAGTAGCTTCCAAACACCTGAGAATTGGTGGGAGGCTCCCCTGTCGGTCCTGTGTTCTCGTTTAGAGGCTAAGATGTGTAGCAGAAACAAGGTCCTACATATCTTTGGGGACCAAAGATTTAGAGCAGGGGGAGTATGTAGCGCTGACAACTGTTGTTTCTAGCTCTATGTGTATTATTCAGTACAATAGCTGTGTTAATGCCATCTTGTGGACAATTGATAAAGCACAATAAGTTTATGTCTCAGGATTAAGTGACACGGAAGTGATTTATTGTTTACTTTGGGACTGTAGCTCTGACCCACTCACAATGCTCCTGGACACAGTCAGAACTGAACTGCATTGTGGGGGGATATAAAAGGTTCCTGGGACGCGTGGCCTGCCAGCAGGACTCTGTGGGTGTGTGTGTGTCCCACAGGGTTGCGGCCTACTTGGCGAAGGCACGGAGCAGCTGCAGCATCGCAGCGAGCTGGACAAGAGACAAGATTGTTCCGGAGGACCCGTGGGGAGTTAACTGAGGACTCCTGGTCGTTTGTGGATGGAACAGTGTGACGGCGTGGTGGTGCCTCTTTACGGAACTGAGAAGTGCTGAATCGGAGACATCCACCTGCCTGGATTCCGTGTGGTGAGAGGGTTGATACCCAGAAGTTTAATTGAGTATTACACACACACCTTTAGAACTGTACAGAGAGTTGCTGGGACTGATAGTCCCACGAAACACGTTAAGTCTGAGATTATTACATACAAATAGACTTCAGCGTTCAAGAGCGGATGTTAGATGTTTTGTTTCTTCATATAAAGACACCTAGTCACTCATTTGGATTACAATTGTTTTAATGTGTTATACTACACTACATAGCACACAGGAGGAATCCCCTATGCAGATTACAATTATAAAAGCTAGCGAAGACTGAAGACGTCTTGACTGCCTTTTTCATTGCAGGGCCCTGCACTCTAGTATAGTGACTTTAAGGTTTAGATTAAGGGGAGCTCCCAGGTGTAGATTCATATCAATATATATATTCCTGTGATTGTCATATCATTCCTTATACTATCGCACTACGTTGGTGTGATAGTATATTTATTGAAATAACTCCACCGTGAGTATTGCTACACATGCAATTAAATATTACCAATATTTGTGGTACATTGCAGCGAAATGTGAAGTTTAAAAATGGTGCACAAATACTGGGCTAACAGTGAAAAAGAAAAAAAAAATACTTTGGGTTAGTGGTGTGACCAGAAGGAAAAAAAAATGTTCCTGAGGCAGCGGTGTCACTAAAAAGAAAAGTCGGTGGTGTCACTGGAATGAAAACATGTTCCTGCATCATCGGTGGTGTCTGGAAGGAGGAAATGTCCCAGAGTCAGTGGTGTGTCACTGGAAGGAAAGAAAAACTATGAGTTGGTGATGTCACTGGAAGGAAAAAATGTCCCTGCGTCAGTGTTGTCACTGAAAAAAAAAATATCTGAGGTGGTGGAGTCACGTGAACGAGAAATGGCCCTGCGTTGGTGATGTCCCCAAGTCAGTGGTGGAAGAAACACCATCACAAAGCTCCACCACCCCCAGTACAGAGCTCTTCTTTCAAACATCCCCCAAAGCATTACGAGTTGTGTTCTTGCAATAATTGGCCAGTGTGCTAGTCAGTTTCCAAGGACGAGCAATGGACAAATATAACCTGACTACATTGTTTGGCCCTGCTAGTACCTCCACCCCAACCCAGGGCATGAGCCTTGCACAATTTTACAGTGTGGTTAGTGAAATGTATGCAAGATACAGCAGCAAATTCCACCAAAACTGTTATTTCAGCTTTGTGTTTGAGCCTATGGTATAAATAATCTGCCGATTTATTGTTTGTCTTCTATAAGTTCCAGTGACAAGGTTTCCTACAGTAGATTTGCAATTTCACCTTCTGATTATTTTGTTTTACACTATGGAGATTTCATTTATGGAACAGGGCAAAAGAGAGGCTGTGCTTACCCCTGTACCAACAATGCACGTATAATGGACATACCCCTGAGGCATGAGGAAGAAATTAGAAATTAGACTAGGAGTCTGCAACCTCCTGCCTTTTTCACTGGCACCTGCCAGCTCACTAGTCAATTAGACAGCCTGGCCTGCCCATGGCCCACCCACCTCCTGGACATCAAGTGTGTGGAAGAAGCCCACACATGTATATTCTTCTTCCTCTCATTCATACCCTGCAGCAGATAGGTAAAACCTCTACATTTCTAAAAGGGCTGAAGATGGAGATGATCTGGGGCTTATCTTAGGCTGGCCATACACCTATAGATTATCTGCAGGTTTTCTATGGTTAGATGGAAAAAGTGGGAGATTCCTCCGTCCACACAGTTTAGCGAACATGGAGAGATCTGTTGCACATTTTCTATCTAACCATAGAAAATCTGCAGATAATCTATAGGTGTATGGCCAGCCTAAGGCTTAAGATACAGGAATATAGGCTGAGCTGAGGTCTAATGGTGTAGCTACTGGTGTAAAGGTGCAGAAACTTTGCCTGATTCTGAGGACTAAGGCCTGGTTCACACTTATGCAGGTTGCAGTTTGCATATTGCAGGTGCACTTTTCAAAAACATGCTTTTCACCCATAGAAGTCAAACCAAAAACCAGAAAAAAAGTCCCTGGCCCTTTCCATAAAATGCACAGATGTTAACTACATCCTTAGGAAACCAAGTTAAATGGACTGTCTGTAGTGTGTTTCTGCAAAACTGAAAATGCACTAAAAAAAATGCATAGGTGTGAACCAGGTCTTCAAGTGCAGAAATATAGGGATGATCTGAAGTCTAAGGCCTGGTTCACACTTATGTATTTTTTTAGTGCATTTTCAGTTTTGCAGAAACACACTACAGTCCATTTAACATGGTTTCCTATGGATGTAGTTCACATCTGTGCATTTTATGGAAAGGGCCAGGGACTTTTTTCTGGTTTTTGGTTCCATAGACTTTAATGGATCAAATATGTGTATTGAAAAACACAAATGCACCTTCAATATGAAAACTTCAACCTGCATAGGTGTGAATCACACCTAAAAAGGTATAATAATTTGGGGCTAATCTGAGGTCCAAATGTGCAGAAACTGGGGCTGATCTGAAGTCTAAAGTTGTGGGAATTTGGGGCGGATAAGAATCAGGTACAATATATGGCCTGGAGCTGAGTAAAACTAGGAGGAGGGCAGGCATGACTGGGGCCTGCAGAAGAGGCAGAGTATTATTGGGTGATTTAGAATGATGGATTCTACTTAGCAGATTGACGTGTTCAAGGCAGAGGGTGTGTCCTGTAGCGGGTAGAGAGGAGCGGGGATCGTGTCACAGCTCAGTCAGAGCTCATCACAGCTTCAGACAGTTTGCTCCCACCCTCCCTCCCTCCCTTGTTTGTTTTGGTTTGGTTTGGGGGAGCCCCCTACTTTCTCGAGGTGCTGGGGTATTTGCAGTGGGTTTTCAGGTTTTCTGTCGTTAGCTTGCCATTTAATTTCTTGGTCCTTTAATTTTCTTGTCATAGCAACAGGCAGGAGGTCTATTGGGTCTTTGAGGGCGGTGCTGGGAAAATAATTGTGGAAAATTGTGGGTTGGGCCCATCTGAGGTATGGGTGTCTCTTCCTAACTGTGGAAAATTGTAGGTTGGGCCCATCTGAGGTATGGGTGTCCCTTCGTAATTGTAGGTTGGGCCCATCTGAGGTATGGGTGCCCCCTCCTAGTAATACGGTGGTAACACCGGGGTATTAATTAGGTTGTAACTACACTGGCTCGGGGACAATTAACCACTTACGTACTACCAGATGCAACCTAATTAATATCCCATTAAGGGACATCCATACCTCAGATGGGCCCAACCCACAATTTTCCACCAGCACTGCCTTCAAAGACCCAATAGACCCCTGCCTGCTGCTATGACAAGAAAATAAGGTCTAAGGTCTTTGAAAGCCTATATACCAGGGATATGCAATTAGCGGACCTCCAGCTGTTGCAGAACTACAAGTCCCATGAGGCATAGCAACACTCTGACAGCCACAAGCCTGACACCCAGAGGCAGAGGCATGATGGGACTTTGCAACAGCTGGAGGTCCGCTAATTGCATATCCCTGCTATATACTCATGATTAACTGGTTGTATCTGCCACCCAATCAAAGACCTTAGACCTTATTTTCTTGTCAAAGCAGCAGGCAGGGGGTCTATTGGGTCTTTGAAGGCAGTGCTGGTTAAATAATTATGGAAAATTGTGGGTTGGGCCCATCTGAGGTATGAGTGTCACTTCCTAACAATACGGTGATAACATCAGGATATTAATTAGGTTGCATCTGGTAGTACATAAGTAGTTATTTGTCCCCGAGCCAGTGTAGTTGCGGCTTGGGACCTTTGATACAGTGGCAGATACAACTGGTTAATCGTGAGTATATAGGCCTTCAAAGACCTTAGACCGGGCATACATTGAGGTTGGTTTATTTGTTATGCAATGACTGTATTATATGCATTACACTTGTTTTCTTGTGAATGTTGTATTTAATGGTTTGTAATAAAGGGCTGCTATGGCCATTCGACTCCAAATAAAATATGTGTCGTCTAGTCATTTTGGAAGGGGGGAATTGGTCAAGTGTTTAAGGTTTTATAGATAATTGGAGTCTCTGCATTCTGCAGGTCCCTCAGTCATGATCTGGAGGTCCAAAGATGCAGGAATTGGAACTGATCGGAGGTCTGAAGGTACACCAGTTAATAAAATATTAATTTATAAGTGTACCTTGCCGTTAGCAGTACAACCATGATTGCTAATATTCAAAACAACTATATGACTATAGCATGTTCTTGTTCACGGGCACACTTGCCACTTAAAAAAATCTGTGCTGTGCAGGGTGATTAAGGTGTGCCCAGGTACACCCTAGGCACACACATAACAACCAACAAATTCCTCAAATCTGATGACCTTTGTTCTTCTACATGAGGCCATTGGGCACTGAAATGAGCCTTCCTAATAATATCACATCACCGCCACACCCTATGGGTTACATTATGTGTGGTTGCACACATAATGTAACCCATAACGTAACCCTCCTTTCTCTCTCCCTTCCTTTTCTACTCTTCCCCGAGATCTATCACACTCCTCCCTCATTCCATCATATTATATTCTATCTAATATTTGGCTTCACAACCACTAAACTTTCATCATGATACAACGCTTCATGGTGTACATAATTCTTTCAGCCACACCTAGGATTCGTATTCTCTTAAATAATCATCATTATATAAGTACTAAAATAATTTCCATGCGATGGGATTATAAACACCTATAATAACAGCTTGTGTTACGAAATTGTATGCATGAACCCACTCAAGTCCCTCTGAGACAATATACCACAACCTGATTCAATCAGAACTGGTATTAAATCCAAAACCAAAAAGGTAATATATTGAAGCTTACCAATCCATTAGATGTGTTTTTTTGCATTCGTCTTTTTTTTTTAGGCTTTTTTCACCTGGTGATCTGGCCAGTAACAAACCTCCTGTGTTAGAGCGCCCCCCCCCCCCCCCTTCTCTGGATGAAGGAGCACAGGGGGAAATTTACGACAGCAACATGGTCAGCCTGGGGGGAGAGGAGGGTTAGATGTACTACCAGATTTAATAACACTATCAAATTGAAGTTGAACTCCAGCAATTTCTAAGCAGTTACAGCAAACTGTTTTTTTTTTTTTTCCCTTTTGGGATAAAGGTTTTACATAAATCAATAAAAGCTGATCAATGGGAGGAAAAGTTCTTTACATTGGTGGTCAGTGGTTGAGGTGCCTCCTTACCTTAGTGGTCTGTGGGAGAAACACCCTCTTACACGGGTAGTCAGTGAAGAAGGACCCCCCTTTCAGTGGTGGTTTGTCGGAGAGAGATGCCCCTTCACATTGGTATTTACTGGTAGAAATGCTCCCCCCCCCTCACACTGGTGGTCAGTGAAGATGGGCCCCTTGTGTTTAAAGGTGAAGGAAGGGCCTTTACACTAATGTTTTAATGTTTTTTTAGGAGAGGCGGCCCCTTACACTGGAGGTTTGAGGCAGTGACCGTCGTTTACTTTGGTGGTCAGAGAAGAAAGGCTTCCTTACATCGGTGCACAGTGACAGAAGGGCCCCTTACAGGTAACTAAAAATCTCATTGGTGTCAGTGTTTTTTTTTTTACCTGAAAGAAGAGAGGAGAAGCTCCACCGGTCTCATTGGTCACTGGTTCTGCTGAGAGACATCAATCCTGGAAATATGCAAACAGTTGATTGGGAAGTCAATTCACCAATGCCTACGGTTCAAGAAACCTCTAGCATCCTCTGGAAGAACCCTGGTTGAGAAAGTCTCATTCTACAAAAATAAGAGATATATATATTTATATATATATATACACATTTCACGGACACAGTGATACAGCTGATAGGGCAGCACTGTTACAGTACATAAAACAAGGTTCATTGAGGGCAGTGAGGAATTGCTATGTATGGCACATTCTAATGCCCCGTACACACGGTCGGACTTTGTTCGGACATTCCGACAACAAAATCCTAGGATTTTTTCAGACGGATGTTGGCTCAAACTTGTCTTGCATACACACGGTCACACAAAGTTGTCGGAAAATCCGATCGTTCTGAACGCGGTGATGTAAAACACGTACGTCGGGACTATAAACGGGGCAGTGGCCAATAGCTTTCCTCTCTTTATTTATTCTGAGCATGCGTGGCACTTTGTCCGTCGGATTTGTGTACACACGATCGGAATTTCCGACAACGGATTTTGTTGTCGGAAAATTTTATATCCTGCTCTCCAACTTTGTGTGTCGGAAAATCCGATGGAAAATGTGTGATGGAGCCTACACACAGTCGGAATTTCCTACAACAAGGTCCTATCACACATTTTCCGTCGGAAAATCCGACCGTGTGTACGGGTCATAAGAAGAGAATGGTGGGGGTCGTGCCTATACTGAAGATTCTGCACTGCTATTCAATAAAGTTACCAATCCCATCTTTGGGTTGGGCTGGTATCTGAGTAGCACAATACTCTTGTAAAGGAGGAAATGGGCTATATAAGGGGTACCTCATCCATCAATAACAGATCCAAGAAATGATTAAAACCTTGCAGACTTTACTGGTACCGGAGAGGAACGGTCAGACATATATAAGTAGAAGAGAACATATTTATCAAAAACATTCTTAAAATCATGAAAAGAGTACTCTATTTGGATGATACAAGCCATATAATCAAGCTACAAAAGTAAATCTTTGCTATATGTTCCCAGAGGTCGATGCATTTTACATCTAACCGCTTCCTCAGGACCTCATAGTCTCGGTAGCAAAGACAATAGGAGCACAACATAGGGATGGTGGTATTCTGTATGGCGCAGAGCAAAAGCCCAAGACAGTGTGCCTTATATAATGCACATCAGTAGCCTTAGTTGTAAGTGACTTGGAGGGTCACTATGTGTAGGAAAAGGAATTAAAACCTCAAATATGGATATCCTTATCCTCCAATGGGACAGAGCAGCCTATGTTTATACGTTGTTACGCAAAGGTAGAAGAAGCCATCCAATTCTCCAAGACATAAGCTCATTCATTAATGTATCTCCTCATTGTACGCTGGCATAAATCTGACAGTCCATCAGAGAGTATCCAACAACTACGTCCCACCATCCAGGGGTGGATTTATGCCCATAGACACACTCTTAAACCTTGTGGACGGCCTTCCCAGAGGAGTTGAAGCTGTTATAGCTGCAAAGGGGGGGCTAACTGAATATTGAACCCTACGGACTAAGACTGGGATGTCTTAGTTCATGCACCTGTAAGGGCCGGCGTCCCAATACTTTTGGTAATATAGTGTGTATATATACACTGTATACTCTACATATGTATAAAGATGACTGTCAAGCAGCATCACATTCTGCTTTTACTTCAATTTTAACATATAAGCAGCAATGGCCACACTTCTGCTCTTTCTGACATGCACTTCCAAAATGGTATTGAGGCTGTAAGGTATTGGGGCCACACAAAGCTGTACCCTTTGGTTCCTGGACCCTCTTAGTGAATAGTGTTATTCGCTAAAAATACTACCCTAACTAATGAAGGAGCAATAGGTACACTAGTCTAGAACAGTGGTCTTTAAACTGCAGCCTTTTGCTAGCCTTTATCTGGCCCCTGGGCACTATTTATACCAATGGTATGAGGCACTGTTCTTCTCACTGATACCAACAGTGGGGCATAATACCTGCCAATGACACTAATGATGGGGCACTATTGCTCCCACTGATACCAATGATGGGGCACTATTCCTCCCACTCATACCAATGATGGGGCACTATTCCTCCCACTGTGACCAATGATGGGGCACTATTCCTCCCACTGTGACCAATGATGGGGCACTATTCCTCCAACTGTGACCAATGATGGGGCACTATTCCTCCCACTGATACCAATGATGGGGCACGATTCCCACCACTGATACCAATGATGGGGCACGATTCCCACCACTGATACCAATGATGGGGAACTATTCCCACCACTGATACCAATAATGGGGCACTATTCCCACCACTGATACCAATGATGGCCTGGAGGCTTTTACTTACCTGCATCTGTTGTAGTATGTTCCAGTAATCCTCTGTGTAACACAATTCAGGCTAAGAGCACAAATGATATAGCCTGTAAATTTTCAATCTCTTTAATACTGCAACTGTTCATTACTTATAATACTCTTGGGAAAGGGCAATTCAATCGTGTCCTTGACAGGAGATGTGAGGGTCAGAACCCAGAAAAAAATGCTTGGCCTTGAACTGTTCGCTTTATTTTCTCTGACAGGCTAGTAAGGTTTGTAAGACAGAGGTGAGATTATTCTCGGTCCACACCCAGGATGTTCACCTCTGGCTGTTCAGCAAGTGAGAATGTGCTGGTACCAGCAACATAGCTGAGTGTCATTCTTTATATCATGCTGCAAAACTTTGTAACAGGCTTCATTTAAAGCAGAATTTCAGGTACAAAAGCTTTCATTAAAATATATTTCTCATTAGCCACAAATGATATAAATCCACTTTGTCTGCGCCAAATACCTTGGTAAACCCAGTAATTACCTTATAAATGTGGCAGTAGCCTCATCACTGGGCTGTACATAGCCTGTTCAAAAAGCAGAGTTCTGGGAGGGTCCCAGCAGGCCCCACCCACTACAGGTTACCTGCAGACGAATACAGGAGGAGGCGGAGACAGGACCAGTCACCCTGCACAAGCTAACACTAGCCTCAGTCTCCAGACAATGCTGCTGTCCAAGGGTGACTTTGTTGCTCTTAATTTACAAAAGTTTTATTAATGGACAATCCAACATATACGGCCAGCAATGGGATGGTTACAGCTTATAGTAAACGGACATGAGGTCAAAACATTATTAACAAAAGAAAAACAAAGACAAATAATAATAAAAAAGAGAGAACATAGACAATAACATTACACGGGTCACAAACATAATGGCCCAGGTGACTAAGAATGTAAGGAAGAATCCAAAAGCAGCCGTTCGGGGTATCCTAGAGGTCAGATCATGGCTACAAACCTAAATGACCAAATATTGAATCTTAGATATCTGAACAAATTCATGTATAGTCTTGTGTCTCCCAGTTGGAGAGGTTAGAACAAAAAAAAAAGAGGAAAATTCAAAGATAACATGAAGAGCAATATTATCGAAATAACCATCCGAACCAGGGCAATACCTGACGACCTTATATCCATATTAACTTAATGCATAAAGCATATTGAATGGAAAAGGAAAAGGAGAAAGAGAAGAAATGAAGAGAAGAAGCCCGAAAGAAGGAGAAAAGGCCAAAAAGGAAAGAAAGAGGAGAGAGAAGAGTCTATTGGGAATGTGTCGGGAAACTTTAAATTGAGAGGAGCGTACTATTGGGCTGAGAACATGTGACGGTTGCCAAACTCTGAAAAATTTATCATGTGTATCTGAGAGAAGGGCCGTTAGTGGTGATGGTCATGCGGTTTTTGATAGCCTCAAGGCTAAGCATAGGAGTCTTCCATGCTTTGGCAATCGTAAATTTCGACGCAGCAAACAGATGTTGGGCCAGTTGCCTTTCCGGGCGAAGTAGTTCAACAATTGGCTTGCCTAGTAGGGCTTCTTAGGGATCCCTTTAACATTAAATAGATTGCGAAGAAAGGTATAGATTCTGACCCATAGCCTGCATGCCCTTGGGCATGACCCCAAATATGTGCCATTGTCCCTTCTTGTGAACACACCCAAAAGCAGAGAGAGGAGAGTAGGTTGGGATAAACCGGACCAATCTAGTCTGCGTGTAGTATCACCTATACAATACTTTATAGACATTCTCCAAGATAAGAATGTTTTGGAAACTCTTTGAAAGAGCTATGGTCAATATTTGCCAGTCCTCTGCGTCTAACTGCCTCCCTAGTTCTTTTTCCCATTGTAGTTGATGGGGCCTCAACTGGGTTTTTCTTGCTGAAATTATAGAGGAATATACCAGGGATATAATGCCCGGGGAGTGGGGTCTAGCCCTTGCATAGGCTCTCAAAAGGAGTCAGAGTATATGGCGAGATTTAATAAGTTGCTGAAGAAAATGTCTGAGTTGAAGATAGCTGTAATGTTCTCGCAAAGGGATATTGTGAGAGGAGTGTAGGGCATCAAAAGTTCCTGGTAGGAGTAAACAGGGATTGCATATCTGTGAAACCATTCGCGGTTCACCAGGAAATTTGGGCTGGATTGTCACAACCTGGGGGGGAATAATGGGCAAAAAAGAAGTCTTAAAAAAGGGAAACTCGCAGAATATTTAACTAAATCCCATAATCTCAAGGAGTGTGCTAAACATGGCCCAACTGCCGGGCGATAAGCCGGAGGGAGCCAGGGCAGGGAGGACACTGGGATGAGATCGGAATCGACAAGATTGATTGTGGCCCATAGCGGTCGTTTATGTGTTTCATGAAGATGAGACAGCGGTGCTATGCTCGCAACGGTATAATAGGCCTGTAGCTTAGGAGCCGAGAGGCCTCCATTCATCCTCTTAGCATACAAGATTTGTTTACTAATTCGAGGACGGGTGGATCCCCAAATAAAGTGTAAAAGCTTACGTTGATGTATTCGTAAAATATGTGAAGGCACTTGAACGGGCAAAACTCGAAAAAAATAAAGTAGTTTCGGAAGGTGAGACATACGAACTGCAGTTATCCTGCCGAACCAATATAAAGGTAAGTGGGACCAGGAGGATAACATATCGGACAATTTTTTTAGCAAGGGTGGAAAGTTGGCCTGATACAGTCCCGCATAGGAGGAAGTGAGGCAGATACCCAGGTAGGGCAAGGAAGAAGGCCAGTTAAATGGGAAGGCTGATTTCAAGTCCCTCAGCACTGGAGGAGAGAGATTGACCGATAATGCCTTGCATTTAGATGGGTTAACTCTTAGTCCTGAGAGGTAAGCAAAGGAGTCTAAAAGAGAGAATAGAGTTGGTAGGGAGATTCTGGGGCAGGTTAAATGTAATAAAATATCATCGGCAAACAAAGATATTTTATGTGTGGAACTCACTATATCGATACCTCTGATATCTGGATGGGCAGGGACTGCTTCCGCCAAGGGTTCCAAAGCCAACACAAAGAGTTGGCAAGAGTGGGCAACCTTGACGGGTACCCCTCCCAACATTACAAACAGATGACTCAAATCCGTAGTATTTAATTTTGGCCCGAGGAGAGTCATATAGCACTGTCATCCATTGCAAAAAAACGAGGCTCCAAAACCATAATGGCGTAGTACGGACATAAGATACGGCCAAGACAGAGTATCAAATGCCTTCTTCACATCCAGAGACAGAAGCATCGATTCCAAAGAGCGACTATAGGCTACATGCTGTAACTGCAGTATGCGCCGAATAGAGTCCCCTGCTTGTCTTTGCGGGACGAAGCCAACTTGGTCCTTCTTGACTAAATGGGGAAGGAAAGCGATTGGCCAGGATTTTTGTCAGTATTTTCATATCCACATTAATGAGGGAAACTGGTCTGAAGTTAGCCCAAGAAGAGTGGTCACGGTCAGGTTTAGGGAGCATCACTATGTTAGCAGTTAAGAGGTCTGATGTGAATTTTTGGTCATTTTTAACAGAATACATAGCTGTCAGACGAGGGGCTATAACGTCAGCTAACTTCCTATAATAAAGTACTGTAAAGCCATCTGGGCCAGGTCTTTTGCCCACTTTCAGATCCTTAATACATTGGAGAACCTCCGGGACTTGAATATCTTGGCCCATTAGGGACTCATGAGCCTCAGACAATGTGGGAAGCGAAACGCGACTCAGAAAGGTATCAGTGTCCCTACTACACGTCTGGGGTGGAGCTGCATACAATGTGGCTAGGTGGTGGCAGAATGCACATTATATCAGGCTCGTAGAGTAATAGGGGTAAATTTAGGAGTGAAAGTGCGTAACCTGTTAGCCAACATCCGATTCGGCCTAATCGCCTTAGAATACAATTTCTGGCGGGACCACTGTAAAATGCACTCAGCCCCACCTGTGAGACAAAGATCCAGCTCTGAGCGAGTTTGGTCTAAGAGTTTGCGGTTAGTGGGAGTAGGGGTCCATTTAAAAGCAGTGGGGAGTAACTCCAAGCGGGCCTCCAAATCCTGTTGTTTTAGGAGGCGTTCTCGGTAATGCTTTGAGGCCAACTGTATAATGCGGCCCCTGAGAACCGCCTTATATGCCTCCCAGAGAGTTACAGGAGATGATACTGAGCCTGCATTAGTGCGGAAGTATTCCACAGAAGCTTCCATTATATCTGCTTGAACCTCCCTGAGGGACAATAATGATTCGTTCCATGACCCAGGGTGAGTGCTGAGGTTTATCAAGAATGGAACGGCAAACGACTAAAACAGGATCGTGATCTGACCATGGAGCGGCAACAATAGAAGTGGATACCACTAAGGGGAGGTGCTTTCTCAGCATAAACATGTGGTCTATTCTAGAGTGAGAGTGATGGGGGTGGGAATAATATGTGTAATCCCTACCCAGGGGGTGGAACTCCCCTCCAGAGATCGACCAGATCATTCATGAGACTGTAAAAAGCGAGCAAACTGTTTAGCATCAGGGGTTGGGGTAGTGCGTTCTGAAGGATATTTGTCCAAAGAGAGATTCAAGGCTAGGTTTGAGTCTCCCGCAAGAAGGAGAGTACCCTTTTGGTGGGATGACAACAGGCTGCAAACATGGGTCAAAAAAGGTCCTGGGGTAGAGCTAGGAGCGTAGTAAATCATAATTGTAATTTCCGTGTCCTGAAAGCTAACCTTGAAGTAAAAATGCCTACCCTCTGGATCCGCTATCTGTTTGCTGCAACTAAAAGGGACCGATTTGCGAAAGGCAATGAGTTACCCCCTTTTGTTTATTCGGACCGGTAGCCATAAAAACCTGGAGGTATTGAGCATCAAAGTATTTAGGACAGGAGGTAGTTGAAAAATGCATTTCCTGCAAACAAGCTATATCCATCTGCTGTCTCTTGAGATATTTAAACATTTTCACCTGTTTTTTGAGGAGAACTCATGCCCTGAACATTCAGACAACCAATTTAGCGTCAATGTGAGAAGAAGTAATAAGATGAAAAGGTTCCATCCCTCTACAATGGGTCGAGAATTTTAAATACTTAGGGGTGGTAGTCTCCAGGCAGGCTTCTGAGTTCTTACCCCTCAACTTGTCCCCGGTGGTTCAGGAGACTCGGCAACGGCTGAAGGCGTGGGAATCGTTGCCTCTTTCACTGTTGGGACGCATTAATTTGTTTAAAATGAAAATACTCCCCAAATTTACATACTTATTTCGCCACTCTCCACAGTGGATTCCTAAATCCTTTTTCAAACAACTACATCGCCTCCTCGCCTCTTTCCTATGGGGGTCCCAATCCCCCAGATACAGCTGGTCAACACTGATACGCCCGACCTCCCAAGGTGGCTTGGCGTGTCCGGATCTATACAAGTACTATCTGGCCGCCCAGCTAGTAACAGCTGCTTGGTGGCTCAATCCGGACACCTCCAACCCAGCTACCCAGGTCGAGACGGCAGTGCTGGGATCCCTAGAGGCGCTCAAATTTTTGCTTTTTCGAGGCCCTCGAGCCCCTTATCCACTGACACCCTCCATGCGCACTACACTGCGTGCATGGGGGGCAGGTCTCAAATTAGAAAAATACCCTCAACAGGCAATCTCACCCAATGCTCCCCTTTGGATAAACCCAACCCTGGAGCACATCTATAAACTACCTGAGCCTCATGCCTGGACCAAATTTAACATTAAAACGGTGGCACAGATTATCTCCAATCAATCCCTAGTCCGGCTCTCCAAACTAAACTCCGATTTTAATATACCACAGTTCTATTTTTTCCGATTCCTTCAACTTTCCCATGCCTTCAGTCACCAATTCTCCAACTCCCCTCCTCAACTAGTCCAATCTTCACTGGAGGACCTTCTTAGATCAGATTGTGCGAAAAAACCCACTTCTCAATTATATTCACACCTGACTGTCACCTCCCTCCCGACTATGGAAAAGCTAAGATCTAAATGGTCCCATGACATCCCCAATTTTGACAACGATGACTGGGATGACATATGGGATTTCCCATTTAGCTCCCTGGTCTCTCTGAGAGATCGCCTGATCCAATTCAAGATAGTCCATCGGGCATATTTTACCCCTCACAGACTACACAAAATGAACCCCGACTCCCCTCTCGGATGTTGGAGATGTAGTGGGACTCCTGGGGACTTCACCCACATCTTCTGGACCTGTCCGGCAATTGTCGGATACTGGAGGGAGATATTGGACTTTATCACACAAATCACCTCTGTGCCACTACAACCATCAATGTCAATCTGCATACTAGGCCTGGTAGAACAACTAATTCCTACGGTGGCGGGACGCACACTGGTGGGATTGCTCCTGTTCTATGCCCGTAAAGCTATAGCACTTAGTTGGCGCAAACCAACCCCCCCTCCTCTCTCCCTGTGGAAACAATTAATCAACAATAGCTTACCTCTGTATAAAGACACATATGACAACAGAGGCTGCCCCAACAAATATAACAAAGTCTGGTCTAAGTGGCTGGCAGATCCCTCCACCGCTTCAGAGGCCTCTCAGTAGACCCCAATCACAAAGTAGCTCCCAAGCGGGTGCCAGGTGTACACAATAATCTACAATATGCTATTTTACCATGTACAACTGCACATAGCACCACCTCATGACCCAGTAAACTGTACCGCCATGACTGATTTCATAATATATTTTTCATGAATAAGGTGACAGCGTGATTCCTGCAAGGATCACATAGGCATCATATTAGACCAATGTACGTTTAACTGTTTGTTCTCTTTATCTGTTTTTGTTTCTCTTTTTAAAAACCAATAAAAAGATTTTGGAAAAAAAAAAAAAAAGATGAAAAGGTTCCACCGAACACAACCCCCGTGGACACCAGAAGAGAGAGAAGAAAAGAAAGGGAAGGAGAGGCCAGTAAAGGACAAGAGAAGATTATGTAATGAAACAAAAAAAGAGCGAGTAAAACTCGGAGTAGAATAAATCCATTTAACATAGTTGTCACTATTAGTGGGGCAAAAAGGCCCACTGTAGGGACGGAGGTTGGCCAAGACTGACGTCCTGGCCAAGTTCCGGCCCATCTGGGGAAGCAGTGGCCCGTCGGAACCACTGGGCATCTAATACAGTCAATTATACAACGGAAAGAAAGGCACATAATATATGTAAACAATTATGTAAAGGCATAACAGTTAGGAAAAAGGACACTGGCGCAAGCAAAGTAGTATAGTTATTCAACTAAGATTACTACGACTACCAAAGTCCAGGGCTATCCTCACGTTTGTAGGGGGACCCAAGGCGGAGAGCCAATATACAGTTAACAAAGCTACACTAATAATCAGAACATTTCAATGCGACTACAACATGGTCAATAACCCTGCGGTTCAATATAACAATAAACATTACAGCCAGGTCTGCTAGTTGTTACCATAAAGGTAATAGAGCACAGCCAGAAGCCCATGATGAGCATGCGATCCCCAACAACCAGGTGGAGACCACCTGATCACCACCGGGTAAATTTCAGTTGTAAGCGACTGGGTGCTTTCACCGCCAACCCCTAAAAATAAAAAAGGGGGGGGGGGGACAGAAGCATTATTAGAAATAAACTTTCAGGTCACTACAGCCCTGCACCACCATCTCTCTATCGGGCAGTCCAGGGCAAGGGACCAATATACAGAAGCAGCACACAAGGAATGTAAGGATTATCTGGTGCCATTAGGTGTCCAGTTGGTAGATAAAAGACACATTACTGAGGGGGGACGTGCAGCTGGGCTGGGGCTCTATAGGGCTAACAACAAAACATGGATCAAGGCCCTCAATGGGCGTTAAAGGCAGGTGAGCTGGTAAGAATGTCAGATTCCGGGTGGAGTAAAAAGCAAATCACTTGAGTTCAGTCCACTCTATCATCCTGTGGGCACATCCTGAAAGCTTTGCTCTTGAAGTGAACAAAGTGCTTGAGATCCTTGGTGAGACAGCTGGGAGGACTTGCGGGAGGGTAGAGTGGGTGTCAGGTGAGCAGAAGAGGAGGGCGTCTCCTTTTGTGAGGGGGGCAGGTCAAACTGCAGGTGCTGAAAATGACGCCGCAGGTCAGATGGGGAAGAGGCGTGAAACTGGCGGGCCTCGGTGGGAGAATGAGAGCTTAAAGGGGAATCCCCACCTGTACCTGATCCCATGTGTTTGCAGAACCTGTAGGTAAGGTTTCAGATTCCTCCGTTTAGCTATGGTAAGCATGGAGAGATCTGCAAACAGTTGCAGGGAGTTGCCCTGAAAGAAGAGATCATGGCGGTCCCTTGCAGCATACAGGAGACGCTCTTTGGTGCGGTAGTAATGAACACTCAATAATGATATCCCTTGGGGGGCCATCAGTGGGTTTGGGGGCAAGGGATCTGTGGATACTATCGAATTCCAAATGTTCAAGGGGTATCTCAGGTGCCAGTTCCTGAAAAAAAGAGGTAGCAGTACCTTGCAAATCAGTGATGGCCTCAGGGACCCCGCGAATACGGAGATTATCTCTGCGGGCCCTATTTTCGGCATCCTTGAGCTTATCCTGTAAACTTACAAGTATAGCGTTCAGCTTATCCACCTCCTCCTCGTGCCCCTCAAGCACTGTAGTGGCAAGGTCCATTTGCTGCTCCAATTGGTTAGTGCAGTGGCCTAGATCTTTAAGACCTTTTACTAAGTCTGCTGAAAGTTTGCGGGAGGCCGTTATTTCGTCATGCATTATGAAGCGAAATTTGTTCAGCAAAGCGTCTGAGTCAATAGTTAAGGGGCTTACCAGGTCTGATGGAAATTGGTGCAGGCTGTCTGCTGGGGAAGCAGGGTCTGCTGCTGAAATCCGCCTGGGGCCATCAGGCTCCGGTGGTGGCACCAACTTGCCCTTGCCTTTCCCAGCAGGGGGGACCTTCGCCTGTGAATGGTACCGCTGGCTACTTCGGGGGGTGCGGTACATGCCCACCAGGCTCCTGAAAGTGTCAGCTGCCTCGGGAGCCGGATTGTGTGCGCCGGTATGGTGTCTGTGCCTCGTCAGCCGGGTTGTTATGTTATGTACGGCGCGGAGTGTGAGGATGAAGCAGCCATCTCTCTCACTCGCATGCATGCGTCCCCGACTTTGTTGCTCTTCAATAGATACAGGAGACATCCTAAAGCTGGCCATAATGGTTCCAATCTCAGCCGGTTCAGCAGGGACAGAATGAGATTCAAACTATCTATGGGCAGTCATACAACAATCAAATTGGGTACAATTAGCCTGTTGGATTTTTCATGTGATTAATGCAAGCGGCTATAGCTGCTAGCAATAATAAGGGATGCCCCCCCCCCTCCACCGGGAGAACACAATAGCGTCGTGGAAAGGATTCCCCCATCTATACTGACCCGTGGTTGCAGGAAAGAAAATCGCATGGTCTATTGTCGACTTAAGGCAGGAGGTGTTGTTACTGGCCAGCATCACCTGGTAAAAACAAGGGAAAAAAAACATAAATGGCTAGGATTAGGATTTCTTTTTTTTTTTTTTTTTTAACTTCATTGTTGTTTAAATTGATTAATTATTGCTTGTACAGGTGTATATCATAAAATTAGAATATCATGAAAAAGTTCAATTATTTCAGTAATTCTATTCAAAAAGTGAATCTCTTATATTTTATATACAGTAGATGCGTTTACACACAGAGTGATATATTTCAAGCATTTCTTTTTTTTTATTTTAATGAATATAGCTTACCGCTAGTGAAAACCCCAAATTCAATATCTCAGAAAATTAGAATATTACATAAGACCAATAAAAAAAATATAAGGATTTTTAATATAGAAATGTTGGCTTACTGAAAAGTATGTTCATGTATGGTATAGTATGCCATCAATACTTGGTCGGGGCTCCTTTTCATGAATTACTGCATCAATGCGGTGCAGCATGGAGGCGATCAGCCTGTGGCACTTCTGAGGTGTTATGGAAGCCCAGGTTGCTTTGATAGCGGCCTTCAGCTCATCTGCATTGTTGGGTCTGGTGTCTCATCTTCCTCTTGACACTACCCCCCAGATTCTCTATGGGGTTTAGGTCAGGAGAGTTTGCTGGCCAATCAAGCACAGTGATACCATGATCAAAAAAACTGGTATTGGCACTTTTGGCAGTGTGGGCAGGTGTCAAGTCCTGCTGGAAAATGAAATCAGCATCTCCATAAAGCTGGTCAGCAGAGGGAAGCATGAAGTGCTCTAGAATTTCCTGGTAGAGGGCTGCGCTGATTTTGGACTTGATAAAAACATACTTTTCAGTAAGCCAATATTTCTGTATTAAAAATCCTTTTTTTTTATTGGTCTTATCCAATATTCAAATTTTCTGAGATACAGAATTTGGGGTTTTCGCTAGCTTTAAGCCATAAGCATGAAAATTTAAAGAAATAAATGCTTGAAGTGAAATATATCACTATGTGTAACGAATCTATATAAAATATATGAGTTTCACTTTTTGAGTTGAATTACTAAATTATAGCTTTTCTAAGCATGAGCACTAACCTGGTGCTCTGCAATCCTAGACCAGGGGTCTCCAAACCCCGGCCTTTTCCTTGGCCCGCGGCTCACCCAGACTCACAGCATTGCTGATCTGCTGCCTTTAAAAGCAGCAGATTAGCAGTATGACTGGCAGGTCCCGCAAACAAAGCCACTCCCCCAAACCCTCCCATGCTGCCACACTGTGCTGAGGATTGGCTGCTGAGACTGCCTGTTCTAGCAACCAATGTCGTCATTAGTGCGGCACCTCCCGGCGTCCCATCTGCTGTTTGTATTAGAGATCCTTCCACGTGTGTAGCAGCGGGTGGGAGTCGGGAGGTGCAGGAGAGCTGCTCGAGGCAAGAGGCAAGTGGCAAGAGGCAAATGTACATGTACAGGAGACTCTGCTGGGGACGCTGATGATGGGGAGACTGGTGGGGAGACTGATGACAGGGAGACTGCTGGGGACACTGATGGTGGGGAGACTGTTGGGGACACTGATGGTGGGGAGACTGCTGGGGACACTGATACAGGGGAGACTGCTGGGGACACTGATGATGGGGAGACTACTGGGGACACTGATGATGGGGAGACTACTGGGGACACTGATGATGGGGAGACTACTGGGGACACTGATGATGGGGAGACTACTGGGGACACTGATGATGGGGACACTGATGGTGGGGAGACTGCTGGGGACACTGATGGTGGGGAGAGTGCTGGGGACACTGATGGTGGGGAGAGTGCTGGGGACACTGATGGTGGGGAGAGTGCTGTCGACACTGATGGTGGGGAGAGTGCTGGGGACACTGATGGTGGGGAGAGTGCTGGGGACACTGATGGTGGGGAGACTGCTGGAGACACTGATGGTGGGGAGACTGCTGGGGACACTGATGATGGCTGGGAGACTGCTGGGGACACTGATGATGGCTGGGAGACTGCTGGGGACACTGATGATGGCTGGGAGACTGCTGGGGACACTGATGATGGCTGGGAGACTGCTGGGGACACTGATGATGGGGAGACTGCTGGGGACACTGATGATGGGGAGACTGCTGGGGACACTGATGATGGGGAGACTGCTGGGGACACTGATGATGGGGAGACTGCTGGGGACACTGATGATGGGGAGACTGCTGGGGACACTGTTGATGGGGAGACTGCTGGGGACACTGATGATGAGGAGACTGCTGACGGGGACACTGAGGATTTGGAAACTTTGCTGGGGACACTGATACTGGGGAGACCGATGATGGGGACACTGATACTGGGGGCACCGATGATGGGGACAAAGTTGATGGGGAGACTCTGATGGGGACACTGATATTGGGGAGACTCTGATGGAGGACACAGAGGTGCGGAAAGGCTCTAATGGGGACACAGATGTGTGGAAGGGTCTGGTGGGGACACAGACATGTTGAAAGGCTCTGATGGGGGACACAGAAGTGTGGAAATGCTCTGATGGGGACAGAATGTGCAAGGAGACTCTGACGGGGACACAGACATGCGGAAAGGCTATGATGAAAACCCCTGGAGAGGTAGTTGGGGAGGGTTTAGGGATTTTTTCCCATCGAGAGCCCAAGAGAAAGCTCTAACCAAGGCCTGTTAGAGAGAGAGAGACGGGGAATAATACCTGTGAGGAGCAGAACAAGGCCATCTATCACCATTGGGATGTAAAGTCACTAGACCTTGGGTTCGCCCAGAAGACACCAACACTGGAGTATGCCTCTGAAGGACTTAAATCTGCATGCGAGTGTCTCTAAAAAACTGTAATTTCACCTTTGCAGGTATACCAGGGCATCACAAGCCTGTAGTTAGGAGTAGGGACGTAGGTATAATCGTGAACTTGTATGTTGGACTCTGAAATATTCATTTTGCACTTTTCCTAAGAAAAAGCAGTAAAACGTCATCTATGCCTGGTTTTAAGTTAAGTTACTAAAGAGGTGTAACCAAATGTGAAGGCATAGGTGGTTACCTAGGGTAACAGAAGCCTAACCAGCAGCCTATCAGTAGCGTGTAGCTGGTATAGGTGGAACGGCCTCTAGCTGTGAGGGGTATGTCTAGCGTAGCCCACCCCTGTTAGGCCTCTCATGTGACCCTTGCTTGGCACCCAACAACCACCCACCTACCCCCTTACAAGCAGATAAGCCTGGAGTGATAGGACACCCTGTACTTTGCCACAGCAAAGGTGGCAGTAAAGGCTTTAAAGAGAAGTTTGGCCAAAGATTTTTTGGCCATACTTCTCTTATACTTCTCTTCTCACAGGAGAGCACTTACTTGTGCCCTCCTGTGACACAGAGTCAGCTGACAGCAGACTAAAATCCCACTGTCAGCTGATGTCACAGAGCCACTCCAGTCTCTGGAAGGATTTTGACAATTTTGTCGGGATCCACCTATATGCCTGACCGGCAGCTGGCTCAGACTTTTATCACACCACACTGCTGAGATCCTGAGCCAGCTGCTTTAGTTACCCCCCAGCCCAGTGCTTCAGTGAGCGCTGGAGGGGCGGAGCATAGAGCTCTCTGCTCATAGCAGACTAAGAACTGTTGTCATGTGATCTCTCAGTTCTCAGGCTCAGACTCGATGAGGGGACAGCTGCGGCATCGGAGCTATGCTGCAGCATGGAGGTGAGTATGTGTTTTTTTTTTTTTAACCCCCAAACTTCTGCTTTAATTTGGTGGTTATGTTTTATCTTTATTTGTATAAAATTGTACAGTCTCTCTTTATTTTGCAATGTGCTACATGATATATAAATGTTGTATTATAATAATAATAATAATCATATCCTTTATAACAATGGTAGGTGTGATTGTGTGCCCCTAGTTGGTGGGGATTTATTATAGACTATAAACAGTGTTGCTAAGCACAGCAGTAAAATAATATTTGATTTTTATAATTTTCTTCTCATCATTCCGGTTTTTTAGGGGGAAGTCCACCTTGCACAATAGATGTGGAGAATGCGCTGGTACCAGCAACCCGACAACTTCCGTCTCCATAATGTATTACTGCCCCCCAGTGGACATCTCACACTGCATACACTAACCATCTATAGTAGTACAGTGCTCATATGCTGCCTATGAGTGCAGAAATTCTCTAGAGGGCAATTATTGATATTTTTTATATAGTGCCAACAGTTTGCGCAGCACTTTACAAAATAAAGTACCATTACAAATCAATATAAGGTCGTCAGGGGGTCCTTCTTGATAGAGTTTACAACCTAAAAGGCAATGTCCTCATACACTCAATTAGATTGTTTTCCCGCAGGGGTCTCAAACTGGCGGCCCCCCAGCTGTTGCAAAACTACAAGTCCCATGAGGCATTGCAAGGCTGACAGTTACAAGCATGACTCCCACAGGCAGAGGCGTGATGGGACTTCTAGTTTCGCAACAGCTGGAGGGCTGCCAGTTTGAGACCATCTGGCTTATAGCATAAAGATGGTTCATGAAAAAATATTTTACAGAGAAATAAATGCAGACACAGACTGTTGTTGATTACTAGAGCCCAGGTCTCCAAAATCCTTGTGCAAAGGTTGGAAACAATTAGGGTGATTAAGAACTTTAAATCAACAATCCTGAACTAGGATCTCGCTCAGGACAGCAGCTGAATCACATGACAATTCTGACCTCGGTGCAAGAAATGTCTGGCAGTGTGAATATATCCATCACTGACACTGACCACAGCCTACATGTGATAAGAGATCTATAGCTGGAGGCGTCCAAGCTGGTCTGTCACGTTCTACATCACCCGGGGCATAATGTCCCAATTATTTAGCCCGGGATGAATGCTTCTGCACCGCACCTCCAAGATCTGGCTGCATCTCAGTTATACCAGCTAACAATATACTATACTAGCACTCATTTGTACTTGGACTCTCTAGTAGACCGTATTAGGAAAGGTATGAAGGGGAAAACAGGAGGTGACCTGGGGTGTGCCGTAGTCACATCGTCAGTATGCCTAAAGGGGGCAAAAATAAAGACAATAGGATGAGCTGGCAAAACAGATTTTTTTGAAAGTCACTGTATGCAGCATAAAAGCCAAATGCATGAATGCCCGTGAAATCTCCACATGTGGAACCGGGATACATATTGAGAAGCATGCTGGATTCCACCTACCTAACTTCTTAACTACGTGAACAAGGATCCCTTGGCTAGAAGCAGTGGAGGCCGCCCCTACCCTGAAAAAATGTCCAGAATAAGCTTTGGGGGTCCAACCTAGGTTTTGGCAGTAGGGTGGGCAATGTTTCATGAACTGTGCCGTGGAGAGGGGAGTACTAGGGAAAGGTAAAAGTGGACTATCCCTGGGTTTATAGGTGGAACGGCCTCCAGCTTCAAGGGATATATTGTTGGCACTCCTTCCGCCAGCGGTCTATCTCCCAGAGCAACAGGAGCAAATTCACACCCCAGAGGTTCCCATCCTGTACAGAGCTACAGAAGTTCAGGAGCTAAGTGCACGTGGGGCTGACTCCACTACTGGGGAGCCGCGGCACTGTCCCTCAGACGTTCGGTCCCTCTCCTCCTTCTTCCACTGCCGGGCCAGTTAGAAAGCGCAGTGCTCTCTGTAGGAAAGTAGGGAGTCGGCTGTGAAAAGGCTTCGCTGCCGGTTTCCCTTACCAGGAATGGTGGCGGTAGCACCCGGGAGTCGATCTGAAAATCGGCTGGGGTGCCAACATTGCGGGCTCCCTGGACAGGTAAGTGTATATATTATAAAAGTCAGTAGCTACAGTATTTGTAGTTGCTGACTTTTTGTTATTTTCCCAAGGTTGAACTCCTCCTTAACCTACTTGGCAGTATTCCTGAGTGTGGCTCAGGGTGAAAATTCAGTACCATTAACGGTAACCCCCGAGCCACACTCGGGATTGCATCACTGGATCCTGGAAGAGGTTACTTACCTTGTCCCTGGGGTCCGGTGCTGTACTCCAGCTGTGTACGGCGGCCTGATCCTCCGCTCGATCCTCTGTGTGTTCCTGCTTCCTTTCCCTGCGAGCGTCGAGGCGCAGGGGGGTGGAACCGGCGGCAGATTCAAAAAGTGTAAATCACAACACACACAATACATTGTGATCTTAATGGATTACATTACTGTATAAAATAAACTGACCTCAGTTTGCCCCCCAGTGCTTTGTCCAGTGCCCTTGCCTGCAGTTTTACTGTACTTTATGCCTGGAAACTGGAGAACGACCATGGCATCACAAAGGCGCACCTCTACCTCAAAAGTGGTTTATGACGTGCTGGAAAACAGCGATAGCGATACAGAATAACTTGCAGAATTGAGTGATAGCGATTCGTGGGGAAGTTCGTCATCAGACACAGAGTGATTTCAGCAACGATCCTGCGACTGACCTCAGTGATGTGCGTACCTGGTGCTCAATTGACTGCGGTACGGATCACCCAGCGCCCCCCCCCCCCCCCCCAAGATTCCCATTTACTGGAGCACCTGGTATGAAAGTGGATGTTGAAGATGAAAACCCCTTGGCATACCTCCAACTATTTTTGACCGATGAGGTTATTGAAAAAATTGTTACGGAGACAAACCAGTACCAGGAGCAACAAGCTGCTACGCATCAGAGGTTTTCAAGGAGCAGAAAGTGGGAACCAGTGACCAAAGAGGACATTTAGAAATGTCTGGGCCCAATAATTCTTCAGGGATTGGTGGGGAAACCCCTGCAGAAGTGGTATTGGACAACCAATAAATTACTAGCCACTCCATTCTTTGGCACGGTCATGTCGGAGTAAAAATTTTCCCTGATAATAAAGTATTTGCACTTTTAAAACAATGAAGAATTTGACGAAACTACTCATCCGGCACACAAAAACTCAAGAAGATTTGGGAGGTAAATCAGATGATTATGAAAAATTTCCAACAGAGCTATGTGCCAGATAGAGAGAAATCAGCGTAGACAAAAGTCTAATGGCCTACAAGGCAAAGCTCAGCTGGGTACAATATATGGTGTCAAAGAGAGCACTATTTGGCATCAACTCCTTCATGCTATGTGAATGGAGCACTGGATACATTTGGAATTCTGTCCTATACACTGGGAAAGGAACCAATTTCAACCAAAAATACAGTAATTATGGAATGGCAACATCTTCAGTTCTTTCATTGATTGAGCCATTGCTAAATCAGGGCTATTGTGTAACTACAGACAATTTTCACACATCTCTTATGAGTTCCTTCTACAGAACAAAACCGATGCCTATGGAACCGTTAGGGCTAACCGCTGTGACATGCCGCCAATCTTTGGCAATAAGAAGCTCAAGACAGGTGAAATGGTTGCCTGGCAGAAAGGCAAAATGATGGGACTGCGATGTGGGGTGACAAAAAAGATGTGTGCCTAATGAGTACAATCCATAAGGCTACTTTCACACTGAGGCGTTGCAAAACCGTGGTAAAAACAATGAGCGTTATCACTGCGTTTTTGCCGCGTTTTTACCCCGTTAGCGGTAAAAATAGCGCTAACGCCCATGCGTTTTAATCGCGTTTTTATAGCTTTTTTTTAAGCGTTAGCGTCAGCAAACCTGACCATGTGATCATGTGACCATGTGGTCATGTGACCTTCCCCACAGTTTCTGGGCAGTTTTAAAGCGGTATTACCACGGTTTTACTGCGGTTTTACAGTATTACCCATTCATTTAAATTGGGATAGATGTTTTTACAGCGCTATTTTATGCGCCCCAAAGATGCTCCAAAAAAGCTGTTTGCAGGATTTTTTCCAACACACAGCCAGCACAACGCCTCAGTGTGAAAGGTTACACTGAGATACATGGGGGGCGTTTTTCATGCTGTATTTAGGCGGTAATTTTAGCGCTAAAACGCCTGAAAAACGCCTCAGTGTGAAAGGGGCCTAACACCTCCACTGTTATGGTACACACAAAAGGTGGGAAAGACATCATGAAACCACAACCACAAGTGGTGATAGGCTACAACAACACCATGGGAGGTGTTGACAGAGCCGACCAGGCAATGATATTTTATCCAGCAATGAGAAAACAACAAAAAAAGTATTACAAGAAGATCTTCAGGCATCTTTTTGAGCAATGCTTGTGGAATGCCTTCATTCTACTAAAAAAAAAAAAAAAAAAGAGTGACAAGCCTGTGGTTCATGCTGACTTTGTTTGGAAAGTTGCCGAACTGATCTTTCTGAACCACCAACGGCTGTAAATAGAGGTGGACATCGTGCTGCTGGTGTTGTCAACCCAGAACACGCCTGACTGGTCGTCACTTCATGGACCACATCCCACCAACTGAAAAAAAGTCAGCACCCACAAGGATGTGCGTGGTTTGTTGCTAAAAGCGTGATGACACTGGAAAGAAAATCCGAAAGGAAACCAGGTTCTATTGTCCTGATTGTGACGTCGGACTTTGTGCAGTCCCATGTTTCAAAATTTACCATAGCCGGGATGTTTACTGAAGCAATATGACTGGTAATATTGCACCCTTGTTTGGCCCAAAAAAATTTCAGTGTTTTTGATTTGATTATATTATTGACTAAAAGGTATTAAATAAAATGTATTATTATTATTTGTTATTATTTATAGTTTTTTAATTATATTATAATTTATGATTTTGTGTTTCAAACTTTATCATACCCGGGATGTCTACTAGACTATGGTTTGGACAGATTTAAGCAAGTTATTCCTAAGAATTACAGGCCTACAATATAAAACACCAAATTTCCATACAAAACAATTGTACCCTGCTTTCAGCATCAAAAATCTGACATAATCATACCACCAGGGAGGTTGAGGGCGAGTATTCCCCCATGGCAGCCTCAGCCTTGTCCCAGAGCATTGATGAAGATGGCGCAAAGTAAAAGGTACCCCATGTGTATGAAAGTGACCCATGTACAAGGTGTCTAGCGTAGCCCACCCCTGTTAGGCCTCTCATGTGACCCTTGCTTGGTACCCAACAACTCTGGAGGGGCAGAGCATAGAGCTCTCTGCTCATAGCGGACTAAGAACTGTTGTCATGTGATCTCTCAGTTCTCAGGCTTGGACTCGATGAGGGGACAGCTGCGGCATCAGAGCTATGCTGCAGCATGGAGGTGAGCATGTGTTTTTTGTTTTTTTTTTTAACCCCCAAACTTCTGCTTTAATAATTTGGTGGTTATGTGTTATCTCTATTTGTATAAAATTGTACGGTCTCTCCTTATTTTGCAATGTGCTACATGATATAGAAATCCTGTATAATAATAATAATAAATAATAATAATCATATCCTTTATAACAATGATAGATGTGATTGTGTGCCCCTAGTTGGTGGGGATTTATTATAGACTATAAACAGTGTTGCTAAGCACAGCAGTGATATAAATATTTGATTTTTATCATTTTCTTCCCATCATTCCGGTTTTTTAGGGGGAAGTCAACCTTGCACAATAGATGTGGAGAATGCGCTGGTACCAGCAACCCAACAACTTCTGTCTCCATGAAGAAAAGCCCGGAGCAAAATAAATAAAATAAATAGGCATAGGGCTGACAGGGGAAACAGGATTCGTTCATAAGAGAGGCTGTGATTGGGAGAATAAGGTGGGAGTGGGTAACAAGTGAAGAAAAAGGAACTGGCCCCTTCCCCTGGCACCAGAGCATGAGGGAAAGTTCAGAGCAGCAGTGACATGGCCAAGGTGGAGAGATTACTGGCCTAGCTACAGGCGTAAGCGGCAGCACGGGGCCCAGGTTGGCTCCAGGAGACACTGGGGCCAATGCTGGCACAGCCGTTAGAGAGTGCAGGTACCGGGGGGAAGGAGTTGGCGCAAGCTCAGAGGTCTTGGCCTCCGGAGTGCTTTTCTCCCGACCTCTCCCCAGAGCTCAGCGTCATTCAGGGAGTCCTCTGTGGGCCCCTTCGGGCCCCCCCTGCGAAGCGTACTGCTTTGTTCGTCGGGGGGTTCCCAGAAGGAATCCCCCTCATAGACGGAGCTTTGCAGGCGGCCGCTCCAGCAGTTCGAGAGCGGCCATGCCGCCCGCACAGCGGAGAGAAATGGATCGAGTGGGCCCGCCCCTGGCGTGACATCAGCGGGGATGGGGCCTCAGCGTGGGAGGTCTACAGCCATGGTTGCCAGGCCGTCCCCTTCCTCGGCCGGCGACCTTCCCAGGGCCACACTGGAGCAGCAGAAGGAGGCATCACAGCAGGACGAGGGAGCCAGGACAGATGTAAGCTCACCCGGTCCGGGGAAGGCATCAAAGAAGTCCGTGGGCGGGTCTGGAGCGCAGAGGCGTGGACGGATGGAAGCCGGACCCTCGGCATCCAGGGCAGAGTCGTCTGGAGTGCCTTCTTCAGAAGAGGAAGAGGTTGCTGTGGTACGATCGGAGAGAGAGCTGTCGGGGTCGGAGGAGCAGGTTCCCCTGAGACGATCAGCGGCGAAGGAGACAGGACGGTTGGCTGGTGGGACTTTTTCCAGGCAGCCCAGTAAGTCAACTTTACCTTTATCTTCCATGGGCCAGTGTGGTGGGATTGATGAGGTAGGCCACAGGGGTGGGCCGGATAAGGGTACTGGGGTAGCTGTGGGGCAAGGGGGCTCTCAGGGGTGTCTTCCCAGGCTGGCGCCTGGGGGAAAAGAACCCTGAGCATTGTTCGATGCTCTTTTGTTACCTGGATGCAGTGGGGGAGGCACACAGAGTTTACGGGGGCACAGCATGGCTGCGATATGACAAACAGTTCAGGCAGCGAAGGGCAATACGTCCGGCGTTGAGATGGGACCATAAGGACATCAGTTTGTGGATGTGCCTGATGACTGCGGTGAGGGCTCCGAGTCAGTTTCTCGGGGAGGGGCCGGTGGACCGTCTTCCCCTGGACAACCCGCCGGGAAGAAAAAGGGGGTTTGTTGGCAGTACAATGAGGGTACCTGCAGGTTTGGGGGGGTGTGCCGATACAAGTACGAGTGTTCCGGTTGTGGAGGAGCTCACAGTCTGTTCAGATGCTTCAAACATGGAAAGGGTCGCGTCGGAGAGTCTGCAAACAAAAGGGAGGACGCCGGTGATGGTGGAAAGGATGCCGTTTCTCGGTAGGTATCCGGATAAGGGGGAGGCTCAGTTGTTAGAACAGGGGTTTTCGGAGGGTTTTCGCATCCCATGCACTTTGGAGGTGGCACCCCCAGTGGAGTAGGACCTCGGAAAGAAGAGTTCAGGACCTGTTGGTGGTATGAGTCCTGATGGTGGTATTTCAGCTAACGGAGGTTTAGCTGGAAGTTTTGGTAACGGGTGCACTGCGGTCAGTGATTGTCTCTGAGCCAGCCTGTCGGCTTGAGGCCTATTAACAAAGTTGAGAGGTACTGCAGTGCAGTATTTACATAGATGGTAATCGAGGTTCCTGCAAAGACCAACGCTAGGATGGAATGATGGCTTTAATAACAGATGTTTGTGTTTATGTTTATTTGAAAGTATTTTGTTAATAAATAAGGCTGCTACAGCCTGTGTTTTACTCCAAAACTCAGAGTGGTCTCGTTAATTAGGTTATGGCCCCTTTCACACTGGGGCGGTGGGGGCGTCGGCGGTAAAACAGCGCTATTTTTAGCGCCGCTTTACCGTCGTTTTAGCGGCGGTATTCGGCCGCTAGCGGTGCGGTTTTAACCCCCGCTGGCGGCCGAAAAAGGGTTAAAACCGCCCGCAAAGCGCCGCTACATCGGCGCTATGCCGGCGCTATGCTGGTGGTAGAGCCGCGCTGCCCCATTGATTTCAATGGGCAGGAGCGGTTTAGGAGCGGTGAATACACCGGTCCTTCACCGCTCCAAAGATGCTGTTTGCAGGAGTTTTTTTTCTCTCCTGCCAGCGCACCGAGGGCTTTCACACTGGAGAAACAGTAGCGGCAGTTTTAGGTCGGTTTGCAGGCGCTATTTTTAGCGCAATAGCGCCTGCAAACCACCCCAGTGTGAAAGGGGCCTATGGGTAGAGGTTGGAGCTAAGCACAGCAGTGATATAAATATTTGATTTTTATAATTTTCTTCTCATCATTCCGGTTTTTTAGGAGGAAGTCCACCTTGCACAATAGATGTAGAGAATGCGCTGGTACCAGCAACCCGACAATTTCTGTCTCCATGATGTATTACTGCCCCCCAGTGGACATCTCACACTGCATAGACTAACCATCTATAGTAGTACAGTGCTCATATGCTGCCTACGAGTGCAGAAATTCTCTAGAGGGCAATTATTGTTATTTTTTATATAGGATTTATATAGTGCCAACAGTTTGCGCAGCACTTTACAAAATAAAAGGGAGACAGTACCATTACAAATCAATTCAAGATAAGAAGGTCAGAGGGTCCTTCTTCATAGAGTTTACAACCTAAAAGGCAACGTCCTCATACACTCACAATTACATTGCTTTGTAATTGACACTGACCACAGCCTACATGTGATAAGAGACCTATAGCTGGAGGTGTCCAAGCTGGTCTGTCACGTTCTACATCACCCGGGGCATAATGTCCCAATTATTTAGCCCGGGATGAATGCTTCTGCACCGCACCTCCAAGATCTGGCTGCATCTCTGTTATACCAGCTAACAATATACTATACTAGCACTCATTTATTACACGCCGGCTTTTAACATAGGAACAACCATTATTAACCATTTCCATACCGGGCCTATTCTGGCACTCCTCTCCTACATGTAAAAATCATTATTTTTTTGCTAGAAAATTACTCAGAACCCCTAAATATTATATGTGTGTTTTTTAGCAGACACCCTAGGTAATAAAATGGCAACTTTTTAAGTGACGCGGTATTTGCGCAACAATTTTTCAAAAGCGTTTAAAAAAAAAAAGTTTTATTTTAATTTAATTAAAAATGAGTTTTTATTTTATTTTTTAATTAAAAAGTAACAAAACAGTAAAGTTAGCCCAATTTTTTTTTAATATAACGTGAAGGATGATGTTACGCCGAGTATAACAAAGGTTAAAAAAGACACAAGTCTGCCTAGATACCCAACATGTCACGCTTTAAAATTGCGCACACTTGTGGAATGGCGCCAAACGTTGGTACTTGAAAATCTCCATAGGTGACGCCTATCTCACAGTTAATCATATAGGTTTAGGTTTTTTGGCTGTGTGTAAAAATCCTTTTTTTTTCCATCTCACCCCTTTAACACTTATACTACACAGATGATTTATGTTTTTATGGAGTAGTAGGAGAAGGAGAGAACGTGCTCCCATCCCTTCCCCTTTTTTTTTTTTTGTTTTGTTTTGATGTTTTTTGTTATATTTATTATTTAGTTTATTTTATTTGGAATTTAAATATATTGAGTGGTACATGTAAGTTGAGACACTATGCATAAGATTAATAATGGATATGAATGTAGAATTATCTTTTTCTTTTTTTTCCTGTTTGTTATGATAAATCAATTAATAAAAAAATGATAATAAACAAAAAAATAGTGCTTTTTAGTTTTGTGGTGCTCAGAAGCAGTTTTATACCTCTTTAACAAGTTAAGGACCGGAAGGATTTGCCCCCTTAATGAGCAGACCATTTTTTTGCGATACGGCCCCGCGTCACTTTAACTGACAATTGCGCGGTCGTTCAGCGACGTACCCAAACTAAATTGACGTCCTTTTTTTCCCCACAAATAGAGCTTTATTTTGGTGGTATTTGATCACCTCTGCTGGTTTTATTTTTTTTTTTTTTTGCGCTATAAAACAAAAGAGCGACGATTTTGAAAAAAAAAAACAAAACAATATTTTTTACTTTTTGCTATAATAAATATCCAAAAAAAAGTAAAAAAACAAAACTTTCTTCATCAGTTTAGGCCAATATCTATTCTTCTACATATGTTTGGTAAAATAAAATCGCAATAAGTGTATATTGATTGGTTTGCGCAGAAGTTATAGTGTCTACAAAATAAGGGATACATTTATGGCATTTTATTATGATTTTTTTTTTTTTGCAAAGCAACATGCGACTGCGACATTGCGGCGCACAGATCGGACACGGTTAAAAAAGACACAAGTCTACCTGGTTGAGATTGATGGATTTCCTCGGTGTATTTGGATGTTTATATGTTCGTATTGCTTAGTCATGGTAGTGGACAGGAAAGCATGCCTTTTTTGCTGAGATAATCCGTAATCCTAAACATGCTCTCCTTTCTACATCACCAGCTACTGACCACAAATGTCCGTCTCTGCCTTCTATTATTAGTGTGTGATTTTTGTTTTATTATATGTTATAATTAAAATATGTATTACATGATGTTTATGATACTTTCTTTGCTTGTATGTACCATGAGCAACAATAAAGATAATTTGTAATAAATAAAAAAAAAAAAATGTATTACATGTGCAGACCGATACCTAGGCGGTGTTCAATGTCGGGGAGTGGGGGGGTCTGCACTCTCTAGCTCAGCGCACCCCAACAAGAGAAAAGGTCGTGTAGGGTGTGTATAGAGAGCAGAGAATGCGCTGGTACCAACAACACGCACACAGGCATGACACTTGATTGATAGGTGGAAGGTTCTCTCCGATGTACTGGTACCAGCACATTCCCTCCTGATTGGCAGAGACACAGCAGCGGCGCCATTGGCTGTCAAAGCCAGTTAGGACAATGAGGAGAGAGGGGGCGGGGCTGAACCTTGGCTTCATGTCTGAATGGACACACTGAGCTGGGGCTCGGCTCGGGTGCCCCCATAGGAAGCTGCTGGCTATGGGGGGGCGGGGCGCTCGACAGGAGGGGAGGGGCCAGAAGCACCAACGAGGAACCCGAGAAGAGGAGGATTGGGGCTGCTCTGTGCAAAACCAACATGTTTGTTTTTATAGAAAAAAAAAAAACCAAGACTTTAGTATCATTTTAACCACTTAAGGACCGGAAGATTTTCCCCCTTATGACCAGGCCATTTTTGCGATACGGCACTGCGTCGCTTTGAGTGACAATTGCGCCGTCGTGCGACGCTGTACCCAAACTAAATTGACATCCTTTTTCCCCCACAAACAGAGCTTTCTTTTGGTGGTATTTGATCACCTCTGCAGTGTTTATTTTTTGCGCTTTAAACAAAAAAAGAGTGACAATTTTGAAAAAAACAACACAATATTTTTTATTTTTTTGCTATAATAAATATCCCCCAAAAAAATTCTTCATCAGTTTAGGCCGATATGTATTTTGGTAAAAAAAAAAAAAAAAAAAGCACAATAACTGTATATTGATTGGTTTGTGCAAAACTTATAGCGTCTACAAAATAGGTGATTGATTTATGGCATTTTTATTATTTTTTTTACTAGTAATGGTGGTGATCTGCGATTTTAAGTGGGACTGCGACATTGCAGCGGACAGATCGAACACTTTTGACACTTTTTTGGGACCACTGACATTTATACAGTGATCAGAGCTAAAATAGCCACAGATAATTGTATAAATGTCACTGTCAGGGAAGGGGTTGACACTAGGAGGCGATCAAGGGGTTAAATGTTCCCTAGGGAGTGTTTCTAACTATATGGGGGCTGGGCTGGCTGGTGGAGGAGAAAGATTTCTGTTCCTAAACACTAGGAACAGCAAATCTCTCTCTAACTCCCCTGTCAGAACGGGGATCTGTCTGTTCACATTGACAGATCCCCGTTCTGACTCTCGTTCCCGCGATCGTGGGTGGCCGACGGGCCACGTGCTTCGGGTCCCCCGTCGTACAGGACGCGCACAGTCGCTCCTTAACCACTTGCCGACCGTCTCCTGTACATATACGTCGGCAGTTTGAAGATGGATATCTCGGTAACGGCAGCAGCTGCTGCCACAACCGAGGTATTCATCTTTGGAGCTGGCGGTTCTGTTTACAATAATGGTGGTCTCTGCGGCAGATTCGCCGCAAGATCACCGCTATCGGCGGCGGGAGAGGGGCAACCCCCCTTCCCACCGCTCTCCCGCGCCCTCCGCCGCTTACCGGGGCCGTCGGCAGTGGCGGAGGCGATCGGGACCCGTCCATGGCTGGGTATGGAGAAGAGTGAGGCTAAGATGGCCCCCACCCGTCTCCATACCATAGCAGGGCGGAAGCGACGTCAAAACGTCACTTCCGCCCATACGTCTTAAAGGGCCATTTTTCTGTTGTCATTTTTTCAAATAAAATTTTATTTTTTTTGCATTTAAGTCCAAATATGAGATCTGAGGACTTTTTGACCCCAGATCTCATATTTAAGAGGACCTGTCATGCTTTTTTCTATTACAAGGGATGTTTACATTTCTTGTAATAGCAATAAAAGTGACCCAATTTTTTTTTTTTTTTTAAACTGTGTAAAAATAAATAAAACAAATAAATGTTTTTTTTTTTCCAAGCGCCCCGTCCCGACGAGCTCACGCGCAGAAGCGAACGGATACGTGAGTAGCTCCCGCATATGAAAACAGTGGTCAAACCACACATGTGAGGTATCGCCGCGATTGTTCGAGTGAGAGCAATAATTCTAGCCCTAGACCTCCTCTGTAACTCAAAACATGCAACCTGTAGAATTTTTTTAATGTCGCCTATGGAGATTTTTAAGGGTCAAAGTTTGACGCCATTCCACGGAAATTCCGACAGAAAATGTCCAATGGAGCCTACACGCGGTCGGAATTTCCAACAACAAGCTCCCATCGAACATTTCCCGCCGGAAAATCCGCCCCTGTGTACGCGGCATTAGAGTTACATGACTGCAGCACAGAATAATTAGGTCTCTTGCGCAGCCAGACAGGACAGAGTTGTGTAAATCTCAGGACTGGATAGACAGAAATACAAATCCTTTGGAGGGTTAAACATGTATAATACATAGTTACATGGTTAAAAAAAGACACAAGTCTACCGGGTTCAGATCGATGGATTTCCTCAGTGTATTTGGATGTTTATATGATCGTATTGCTTAGTCATGGTAGTGCACAGTTAATCTGTCATCCTCCTTTCTACATCACCAGCTAATCTACTGACCACAAATGTCCCTCTCTGGCTTCTATTATTAGTGTGTGATTTTTGTTATTTTTTGTTTTATTATATGTTATGATTAAAATATCTATTACATGATGTGTATGATACTTTCTTTGCTTGTTTGTACCATGAGCAACAATAAAAATAATTTGTAATAAAAAAATGATACGTATTACATGTGCAGACGGATACCTAGGCGGTGTTCAATGTCGGGGAGTGGGGGGGTCTGCGCTCTCTATAGAGCTCAGCGCACCCCAACAAGAGAAAAGGCTGTGTGTGTATAGAGAGTGTAGGGTGTGTATGGAGAGCAGGGAATGCGCTGGTACCAGCAACACGCACACAGGCATGACACTTGATTGATAGGTGGAAGGTTCTCTCCGATGTACTGGTACCAGCACATTCCCTCCATTATAACGAGGTCTCCGCCTGTTCTGCAGCCATTCCAGGTAATCCGGCGCAAACTGGCTACAGAGCATGAAAATAGACCAGGGTGGAGCTCTGGCCTCAGTGTCGATGGCTTATAATAACACCACAATGTTTATTTTCTTTAGAAGCAGTAAAAAAAAAAAAAAAAAAAAAAAAAAGAAGAAAAGATAAATGGACGCACTTATTGACTAACTGAACGGGCAACTTTGTGACCTGGAGGGATGAGAAATAAAGGTTTAGTGAGCATCAAGTTACTGCTGCAGTCTAAAAGTACACTACAAATAGTGAAGGCATATTATTCACATACAAAAAAAAAAAAAGCTAAGATAGATAGATAGATAGATAGATAGATAGATAGATAGATAGATAGATAGATAGATAGATAGATAGATAGATAGAGTACACCCCTCACATTTTTGTAAATATTTTATTGTATCTTTTCATGTGACAACACTGAAGAAATGACACTTTGCTACAATGTAAAGTAGTGAGTGTACAGCTTGTATAACAGTGTAAATTTGCTGTCCCCTCAAAATAACTCAACACACAGCCATTAATGTCTAAACCGCTGGCAACAAAAGTGAGTGCACCCCTAAGTGAAAATGTCCAAATTGGTCCCAAAGTGTCACTATTTTGTGTGGCCACCATTATTTTCCAGCACTGCCTGAACCCTCTTGGGCATGGAGGTCACCAGAGCTTCACAGGTTACCACTGAAGTCCTCTTCCCCTCCTCCATGACGACATCACGGAGCTGGTGGATGTTAGAGACCTTGTGCTCCTCCACCTTCTGTTTGAGGATGTCCCAAAGAGGCTTAATAGGGTTTAGGTCTGGAGACATGCTTGGCCAGTCCATCACCTTTACCCTCAGCTTCTTTAGCAAGGCAGTGGTCGTCTTGGTGGTGTGTTTGGGGTCGTTATGTTGGAATACTGCCCTGAGGCCCAGTCTCCGAAGGGAGGGGATCATGCTCTGCTTCAGTATGTCACAGTACATGTTGGCATTCATGGTTCCCTCAATGAACTGTAGCTCCCCAGTGCCGGCAGCACTTATGCAGCCCCAGATTTTGGCACTCCCACCACCATGCTTGACTGTAGACAAGACACACTTGTCTTTGTACTCCTCAACTGGTTGCCGCCACACACGCTTGACACCATCTGAACCAAATAAGTTTATCTTGGTCTCGTCAGACCACAGGACGTGGTTCCAGTAATCCATGTCCTTAGTTTGCTTGTGTTCAGCAAACTGAATGTGGGCTTTCTTGTGCATCATCTTTAGAAGAGGCTTACTTCTGGGACGACAGCCATGCAGACCAATTTGATGCAGTGTGCGGCGTATGGTCTGAGCACTGACAGGCTGACCCCCCCACCCCTTCAAGCTCTGCAGCAATGCTGGCAGCACTCATACCTCTATTTCCCAAAGACAACCTCTGGATATGACGCTGCGCACGTGCACTCAACTTCTTTGGTCAACCATGGTGAGGCCTGTTCTGAGTGGAACCTCTCCTGTTAAACTGCTGTATAGTCTTGGCCACCGTGCTGCAGCTCAGTTTCAGGGTCTTGGCAATCTTCTTATAGCCTAGGCCATCTTTATGTAGAGCAACAATTCTTTTTTTCAGATCCCCAGAGAGTTCTTTGCCATGAGGTGCCATGTTGAACTTCCAGTGTCCAGTATGAGAGAGTGAGAGCGATAACACCAAATTTAACACACCTGCTCCCCATTCACACCTAAGACCTTGTAACACTAACAAGTCACATGACACCGGGGAGGGAAAATGGCTAATTGGGCCCAATTTGGACATTTTCATTGTGGGGAGTACTCACTTTTGCTGCCAGCGGTTTAGACATGAATGGCTGTGTGTTGAGTTATTTTGAGGGGACAGCAAATTTACACTGTTATACAAGCTGTACACTCACTACTTTACATTGTAGCAAAGTGTCATTTCTTCAGTGTTGTCACATGAAAATATAGAATAAAATATTTACAAAAATGTGAGGGGTGTATTTACTTTTGTGAGATTATATATATATATATATATATATATATATATATATATTACACACATACACTTTTTTTTTTTATTTACCTAAACTGTTAAAGGAAAACTGGGAAAAGCACATAGCTGCCATACCTCACTTTATTTTGGAAAATTGTAAACCATCGGATTTCAAAACTCCCGGTATATAGCATGTAGTAGGTAGCAAGTGAAGTCATTACTGATCTGCATACTTGTTCCAGGTCACTGAACAAGGAAATAAATAAAGAAAAACATGACAATTAGGAAGTTTGTATTTTCGAGAAGCAGAGGATCTGCTGCATATTTTAGCACACATTTCTTTCCATCCAGCATACCATTGGGGGTCCTACCTTCTCTTCTGTAAACCATCTCTAGCAGGTGCGAGAAATACATAAATATAGGAAACCTTGCATCCTTTTTTTTACCCTTCCAACATGAGTAGGTGGCATTTCTCCTTTCAACCACCAGATGATGGTGCTGGTCACAGTATATAAAGTATATAACACCAGTAGGAGAAGTCCTTTAATGGAGAAGTGTATTTTTTTTTTACAGTATTTAGTTCCCAATGGGACAAAGGACAGTACTGAAACTCTACCTGTGATATTTGGACAAGGTGCCCCCTCAGTGCCCTGTAACAATAGCTGTGATGTTGGATAGGGTGCTCCCCCTGAAAACATGGCTGTCCAACACCAGAGCTAGCATGGAGATTGCTGCTTTGCAGGCGAATGCCTGTCTCCGGCTCCAACCTGACGCAAACACCAGCACAAGGAACGCAGAGGGAGGTATGGCATGCGAGCCAAGAGGAACGCTGAGGGAAACAATTTGTGTCAACCTCACATTGCTCTGCACTCCTTGTGCCGGTGTTTTTCACAGGCAAATGCTGGAAGCCTCTAGACAGGCGCTCGCTAGCAAAGCAGAGATCTGCTTGCTATCTGTGGTGTCAAGCAGCCATACACAGAGAGGGAGCACCCTGTCTGACATTGCAGCTACTCTTGTAGGGCATCTAGGAATGACTAAGCGCTAACATTTGCGCAAAACGCGTCTACCTTTTTGTCCCCTGCTCCATCTGTCAACCACTTGTCATGTGAAGCTTCAATAAAAGGATTTTTGGAAGGGCAGCCGTCCAGAATCATTTCCTTATGTTACACAGCATGCGAGCTGGGATAGCACCTGACTAGTGTATGTGGATTAACCAGAGACTCACTCAACTGGAGCGGCTTTTCTTGTTTCATTGAGGGCATCTAGGAAGATGGGGCAAAGTACTACACGTACCTTTTTCCCATTGGTAACTGGCTACTGTTAAAATAACAATTATACTTCTTCTTTAAGGAAGTGGCTAAGGATATCAGAGTTCACATAACTCCATTCTTTACTTTAGGAGACAGCAATTATATAATGAAAATTAATTACTGTGCTAACCAGGACAGTTCAGTTTGTGGACAGAAAATGGGTCCTGGATGTACACTTGGTTGCTGACTCCAACTAGGATCATGACGTTCAACGCTCCGCTCGTCGCACAAAATACCTCTACGAGAACATTTCTGCTATCTACAGCTCCATCATTTTCTCCAGAAGCTTCTTAGGCCTCATTCAGCACCCTACGTACTTTCAGCTTTCGAAAGAATATGCAGGTCGCATCCACGTTCCACGGGCATAATCTCCTTGATATACTCATCAATTGTCTCCTCTAGGAAACCACCACTGCGCACCTTCCAGCAACATTGGAAGCACGAATTAGCAGTGGAGTTGGCACCGGAAGACTGGCAGAATATGCTGCTTCAAAGTGTTCCAGAAATGTCACCTCTTTAGAAAATCCTTATAGGGTCATATACTGCTGGTTCTATACTCTGGCTCAGCTGGCACGCATAATTCCCCAATATCAGGGACGGCCCGTCCATTGTCGGTGCACGGGCACCGCCTCCCCTATTCCATGCCCCCGCCCTCCCTATCCATGCACCCGACCCCTTTCAGGACGCATAAATTACTATGGCCGGGGTTTGTTTTTTGAAGCACTGATTAGAGCCAGGCTTCAAAATAGGGTGGGCTCGGGTGCAGAGCATTGCGCCCGGAGTCCACCCAAGTGTGTTGCAAAAGCAAATTAATATTCGCAATTGCAACACTGATCCTCCTCCTGGCCAAACATGAAGCGGGTATGATACCAGTCACCCAATTGGCTGAAAGGATAGGCGATCCTATTGGACGCCTAGGAGAAGGAGGGAGGAGCCGCACAGAAGACACAGGAGCCCACCCGCCGTCCATAGAAGCCCACTGCCCACAACCCGCAGAAGTCCGTCCCTGCCAATGGAGCCCGCAACCCGCCGCTACCTGCTGGAGCCCGCAAACTGGCCACAGGGGCCTGCTGGGGTAAGTGTGGGGGAGGGGGGTGCTGAGACGCCACCGACCAATGGGGGGGGGGGTTGTTTGCCGCCCCCTCCAAAAAAAAAAAAAAAAACAGCCGCCACTGCCCAATATTCATCGACTTGCTTCAGCGGGTCTACCCATCAGGGGACAATGACCCATATCTAGTGCTGCTGCCCTTTAACGACTGGACCCATCCGGGTTTACGCACTATTGGGAACATTATTTCACTCAGATGTAAGGAGGAACCCCTCATTTTTAAACCTATCGAGTCATTATTACGGGCAGAACTTAAACTGCCAACGCACCTCTTTCTTGCAACTAAGCTCACTATAGCGAGGGCCTAGAAAACTACTGCTCTCAGCTTCGAAGCAGTTAAATATTGCATAAACAATGTTATGGTCAATGAGAGATGAACATCTATACTTTCTGATTCTCATGACCAGTTTCTGTAGTTTGGCAACCCTGCCCATCCGATGCCCATCCGATGCCCATCCTTCGCGCTTTGACCATTTTTCAGGTGCATTGTCCTCTGAGACCACTTTTTTCCCCCCTTTCCCCTCTTTTTTTCCCTCTATATGTTTAACCCCCTTCTACTTATTACGGGAGGTTTTCTTCATTCTATATATTTTTGTATACCACAGTCGATGGACATTCCTCCGTTTCAATGACCGAGAACATGTCATAGATCCCCACGGTTCCTGAGGTTTGGCCAACTTAAATTTTTCCTCTCGTTTTTTGTTACTGCCGATAACTAATGTTCTACCTTTCAGGAACATTTGAGCATCGCATTTATAATGTGGATCGGTTTAATTATTCCATATTTTACTTATTGTAACTTTCTTTTATCCTACTGTATTTTGGAGCTATTCTCCAAGTTATGTTGTGCACTCCGGATAACTGTCTCAGTCAGTTGGCTCTGTATGTCTTTACAATCTGTTAATAAAATTCATTGTAAAAGAAAAATAATTACTGTGGTGACCATGTTTGCTAGATCTCAATTGCATATCCAAAATTTGGGAAGATCTTAGCAGGTAATAATAATATTATTATCTTTGTGCATATACATACCTCCCAACTTTTTGAGATGGTAATGAGGGATCCCTATTAGCAAAAGTATGTAGGCATAGGACAAACCCCCCGTCACTCCCCCTTAAAGAAGAATTATACAAAATGATTAAAAATGAGATAAAAATGATTAGTTAAACCAACAAGTGTTTTTTGTTTTATCACTATTATTGCTTTAACCCGGCTTTTGAAATTTACGGATGCAGCAATTTAGAAATTGGATGAAAGGTTTAGCACTGGAAAACACTTTTTGATAGATGAAAAGTGTATTTTATACACAAATATATAGATCAGACCAAAATGAGGGACAAAGGGACTTTGTTCCAAATAAGGAACAGTTGGGAGCTATGCATATATACAGCATGACCGTGCAAATGTTAAATTACCTCTCTTCTTTATAAATATATGGCAGAATTTATGATTTCTTGGCCATTTTTCAGAGAATATGAATGATAACACAAAAACATTGCTTTCACTCATGGTTAGTGTTTGGCTGAAGACTTTTATTATCAATCAACTGTGTTTACTCTTTTTAAAATCATAATGACAACAGAAACTACCCAAATGAACCTGATCAAAAGTTTACATACCCTGGTGATTTTGGTCTGATAACATGCACATAAGTTGACACAAAGGGGTTTGAATGGCTATTAAAGGTAACCATCCTCACCTGTGATCTGTTTGCTTGTAATTAGTGTGTGTGTGTGTGTGTGTATAAAATGTCAATGAGTTTCTGGACTCCTGACAGACCCTTGCATCTTCCATCCAGTGCTGCACTGACGTTTCTGGATTCTGAGTCATGGGGAAAGCAGAAGAATTGTCAAAGGATCTGCAGGAAAAGGTAGTTGAACTGTATAAAACAGGAAAGGGGGGGGCGTGGCTTGGCAATGGCGCTGTGAGGCTGCTTCTTCTGGGAGCTCCGTGCTTCGTTCGGGCCGGGAACCGGATTTAATACACCTACCGGGTAAATAACTACATGTCCATGACGGACAGACTCCCGGGATCTCCCGCAACCAACAAAACCGCGGACATTGCAGCCTATTTCTTGCGGAATTCGGCCACTCCGTCACAGGCCCAGGAATCCAAGATGGCGCCGCCGCGCAACAACAACGCGGGCACAGCCTCGCTCAAAAAGACGGGTAAAGGACCCCCCAACGCCACACAAGGTAACGGGTCTCTCCCCAACAGACCGGACTCCCCGATCTTATCCCCAGAAATCCCGGGGTTAGACAGTTGCTCATTCGTGCAAACTATACAGACTGCTAGCACACAGGGGCCAGTACTCCCTGAAGGCTGGAAAGAGCTGATCGCCCTTCTCCCCACTAAAAAAGATATCTCTGACTCTGCAGCTACAATTGTGAATACCCTTTCTAAAGAAATCCATGACCTTAAGCAGAGGATTGATACGGTGGACTCCAGGGTATCTGAGGTGGAAACATCCACCTCCCTGCTTGAATCCAGAATGTCAGCAATGGAAAAGGTTCATGTTGATTATAAAAAGCGCTTGATCCTGATGCAACTATCCATAGACGATGGCGAAAATCGCAGCAGGAGAAACAACATTAGAGTGCGCGGCCTACCTGAGGCCACATCAGGGAGTGATCTCAGAGCCACGATAGTAGCCATATTTAACCGACTGCTGGACAAACCACCTACAGATGAGCTGGAATTGGACCGAGTGCACCGTGTACAGGGTCCTAGGGGAGGAGAGGAACCCGCACCGAGAGATGTATTGGCGAGAGTTCATTACTACACAATTAAGGAGGAAATTCTACAAAGAGCATGGACCCGGGGTCCCGTGGACTTTGATGGGGCGTCTGTGCAACTATTCCCGGATTTATCGCGACTCACCCTACGCATGAGGGGCCAACTACGACCATTACTTGAAGTAATCAGATCAACAGGAGCTACATACCGATGGGGACACCCCTTCCATCTGATAGTGCAGAAAGGGAACAACTCTTTTGTTCTGCGATGGCCCGACCAGCTTCCTGATCTGTTCGGATTTTTGGCAATCCCCGGTTTCTCTATACCCAACTGGCTGGACTTTCCAATAACCTTCAGCAACCCACGTTCTGCATCTCCGAGACCCCAAAGACCCAGTAGACGACAATGGCGTTCCAGATCCAGGACTTCTCCGAGAGACAACCTCACTTCACCAGAGTCTTGATTGGACTATCCTTCCTGATCTCATAATTTATCCACACGGTTCCGTGAGTGGGTTATAGTTAGTCTAAGGGGCTTATTTTGTATATATACCAAAGAGGGGCCTTGCCCCTAGACACAGGGAGGCAAGTGCCTAAAATAGTCACTTAGACCCAAATGCCATTGGGGACTTCGCGCTGCTCCCCCCTTCCATCACTTACCGCTTCCAACGGAGACATTTTTTTTTGTTCGTGTTTTTTTTTTCTCTGTTGCCCTCCGTTTGCAGTTTTTCCCTCACTTTATGTTGAGGGGGTGGGGGAGCGGCGCTGAAGGAGCCCTAATCCACAAGACACGGAACGGTGTATAGTTTAATGTTGTACTGAGGTTTGATACCAGAACTCACTGTGATAGCTTTATTGCAGACGGGAAGCTGGTGTGTGTATGTATTTCTCTGGGTTCATATATGTTACATTACGGGGGGATACATACATGCGGCCTGAACGGTTCTGCAATATGGCAAATTGAGTTGTTTCTTGGGAAATTTTTATTATTATTTTTTATGTTTCACTTTTAACGGTAGTAGTCCGGTATCTCTTAACATGCCGGTTCCCACCTGTCGACACGTCTCCCGCTGTGTCGCAGAGTCTAGCCTTCCACACCCACTAATAGGTAGCGCATACTTGCGCAAGGCTTAGTTTAGCAACAGTGGGATAACTCATCTATCCCTCTTAGTATTGCTCTTTTCCACCTTCTTGCTTTGCTTCTATACCTTTTTCTTTATTTTCCGGTCCTCCCCCCCTCCTCTACTCCCCCCCCCCCCTTTTTTTTTTTTTTTTCTCTCCACCCCTTTTATCCCACCCCCCCCCTTTTTCTCCCCCCCCCCCCTTTCTCCTCCCTTTTCTTCACCTTTTTCACTTTTGTCTGTGACCCCCCCTCTTCGCCCCCAGCTTTATACCTCACTGATCAGTGCCTTTTTTCTTGTTTTTCCGGTTCGGTATTGGTGAGCGACATGGCCCCCCTGGGAATCCCCTCGGGTTCACGTAAGCAAGGTGAGATAAAGTTTACCTCTCTCAATGTTAGGGGTCTGGCGACACCGGAAAAGCGCTCCAGACTCCTCTCTGACCTGAAAAAAAACACGCTCTCAGGTGGCGTTTATTCAGGAAACACATTTCAAACAGTCGGCAGTTCCCAGACTTGGCAACAGGGATTTCCCCAATGTATATCATGCCCCCTCCCCCTTGTCGAAATCCAAGGGGGTTAGCATACTAATAGCAAGATCAGTACCGTGGACGCTGTTAGAAGAGAGAGCAGACCCTTTGGGGCGGTACCTACTTTTGAAAGGCAAGATTAGGAGTTCCACAGTGACCCTGGTCAATGTCTATTTCCCTAATTCTGATCACTTGTCCTTCTTGCGAGCACTCACTCCCTTGATCCTGGAGTTCCGGGAGGGTCTGTTTTTGATGGGCGGAGACTTTAACTTTGCCCCAGAACCGCTCCTTGACGTTTCAAGAGGGGCATCTCACTTGTCTTTCAACTACCTGAAAAAGCTCAAACAGGAGCTGGCTAGCCTGCAGTTGGTTGACCCCTGGAGGGTCATGCACCCGGAGGAGAGGGATTACACCTACTTCTCGGCGGTGCATGGAACCTACTCCAGGATAGACTTCTTCCAGATCCAGCATAAAGATCTCCCCTGTGTCACTTCATCCCAAATTGATTACATATCGCTGTCGGACCATGCCCCCACACATGTAACCATGTGCTGGGATACGGACATCAGATCCCCCCCCACATGGAAACTGAACGAGTCCCTTCTAAAAATTCCGGAAGTACGTGCAGAGATAAGTAGGACATTAACCAACTATTTTTCAGAGAACACAGACCCATCGTTGTCTTCTATGACAACATGGGAGGCCCACAAATGTGTAGTAAGAGGGGAACTAATTAGGATCGGGGCTGCCAAAAAAAGGGAAAGAACCAAACAGATCGAACTCGTGATATCCCAGGTGCGATCTCTCGAGCAGCTGCACAAGAAGTCCATGGCTGAAACGCATCTCAAGGCTCTACTGAAGGCCAGGGGTGAATTGAAAGACCTATTGTACCATAAAACCGTACAGAATCTGGCTTGGGCTAAAAGAGCCATGTTCGAATTCTCCAATAAGCCAGGCACCATGCTGGCCAGACTTCTACGGGCTCCGAGACAACGCACCTACATTCCATCTATAGTGACCTCACAAGGGGCAAAAGTCCATACCTCTAGGGATATAGCCAGAGAATTTGTTGAGTATTATCAACAGCTTTATAATTTACACAGGGGGGAGCCCATTGACTCTTTAGTGGAGAAGGAGAGGCTAGCGGGTGAATACATCAGGGCCTCGGGCATGCCTACTTTGCCAACTGAAATAAGTGACGCTCTTGAAGCGGATATTACCCAGGAAGAACTATTGCTAGCCCTGACACAAACGAAACCCAGGAAGGCACCGGGGCCAGATGGCTTCACCCTGACCTATTACCAGACTTTTGAGCCCAACTTATCGTCACACTTTTTGAAAGCGTACAACTCACTAAAGGGGGATAATACTAGTACTAATATGGTAGACTCCCTACGGGCGTTTATATCCCTGATCCCAAAAGAGGGGAAAGATCCCAATTATTGCAGTAATTATCGCCCGATTGCGTTGCTCAACGTAGATTTGAAATTATTTTCCGAAATCCTCGCCAATAGAATCTTACCACATATCCCTCAGTTGGTTCACCTAGACCAGGCGGGGTTTGTGCCGCTGAGGGAGTCGAGAGACAATACCATCAGAGTGCTCAATCTAATCCATGAAGCGAGATCAGTCCAGAAGCCTTTTCTGCTCCTATCCACGGACGCAGAGAAGGCCTTCGATCGGGTGGCCTGGCATTTTATGCGGGCCACCCTAGAGCATATTGGTATGGGCCCAAACATGAGAGACTGGATATCGTCTCTGTACTCGACTCCCTCGGCGGCGGTACGGGTCAACGAGTGGCGTTCGGAATTCTTTGACATTACAAACGGGACGAGACAGGGATGCCCCCTGTCCCCACCGATTTTCATCCTCACCCTCGAACCGTTCATGTGTAGCATCCGTGGGAACCCTAATATTACGGGCATAGCCAAGCCTTCGGGGCATCACAAAATCGCGGCTTTCGCCGATGATCTGATCTTCTTTGTCTCCAACCCGTATATCACTCTTCCCAACATCTTGTCAGCTCTTAGGGTGTATGGGGAAATATCAAATTTCAAAGTCAATTGTGCCAAGTCCGCGGTGTTAAACATCACAGTACCAGCGAAGGAAGCAGTAAACATGAGCAAATCCTTCCCCTTTAGGTGGGCGGAGAAATCTATCCGCTATCTGGGGGTGGACATCACCCCGGACTTGGCACATTTATACAACAGCAATTTTGCACCCCTACTCCAGAGACTTAAGACGGATCTCCAGATGTGGCACAAGCTTACCCTAACCTGGTTCGGGCGTTGTAACGCCCTGAAAATGACAGCCCTTCCCCGGATTTTATATATACTTCAAACACTACCAATCCAGCTACCAACTACCTTCTTTAAGCAAATTCAGTCTACCATTAGAGAGTTTATCTGGTCTCACAAATCCCCCAGAACGAAATTACAATCACTGACCAAGCCTAAGGACATGGGGGGAGTGGGGCTCCCGGATATATTTCGATATTACCAAGCGGTTCACTTAGCCAGGATTGCAGACTGGCACTGCAATGGGGACTCCAAACAATGGGTGGGGATGGAAATTGAAGATGCCTCTATTCCCTTACTCCCATCACCGTGGCTCTTGTCCACTCCGCCGGCGGACATGAAATCTCACCCGCTAATAGGGGCCACCCTTCGGGTGGTGAGGAAAATATTCCGCGCTACGGACATATCACCGTTACCCTCCCCCATGACGCCTATTATAGGTAACCCCGACTTTACCCCCGGACTCACAAGTCGTAGATTGAGACAATTAAAGTTTAATGAGAAACAGTCTCTAGGCGAGATCTGGCCCCAGGGAGAGTTCCCAACTGCCTCCGCACTTTCCAAACTCATAGATCCCCCATTGGACGGCCTCAGCACTCTCCAACTTAGGCATTACCTGAAGACCCTCCAGGAAATGTCATATGTCCCTCGGAGCTACACTCCTCTAGAGTCCCTGTGCCGATCTGGAGAACCTATCAGACACACACTGTCCTTCTTGTACAGTCTACTTTCAGGTCAGAGAGGGGACTCAACCCCAGAGTTCCTCCTGAAATGGGAAAGGGATCTGGGAACCCAGTTCTCCACTCAGCAAAGAGAGAAGGTCTTAGTCTTGGCACACAAGTCCTCGATAGCGAGCCAATATCAAGAAGCGGGATATAAAATCCTGACCAGGTGGTACAGAGTCCCATACGTGTTACACAAAATGAATCCGTCGCTGCCGGATAGGTGTTGGAGATGTGACAGGGAAGTGGGCAGTCTGCTCCACATTTTTTGGTCGTGCCCACTTCTGAGACCCTTTTGGGAGGAAGTGACCTCGACCATCCAAAGTCTGACCTCGGTCGATCTCAAAGACAATCCGGCCGCATGCCTCCTACACCTGACCACAAGACCGATTCAAAAATACAAGAAAACGTTGACTATGCAGCTCCTTAACGCTGCTAGAACCTGCATTCCGGCGCTCTGGCGGGATCCTCTACCCCCGACCAGGGTTCTGTGGTATTCAAAAGTGAACTGTATTCTACGTATGGAGGAACTGACGGCAACTTTGCAAAACAAAGAGGAACAATTTATGGACAAATGGAGGCCCTGGAGATATTTTGTCGGTACAGACGCCTATTTACAGGACCTGGTACAGACACAATCCTCACCCACCTGAGTGGCAACCCCAGTAACGCAGATATCTATATACAACCCCCCGTGGTGTGACGGGTGGGATCGAGAGGGGGGCGGTGTCGCAGCCACTCCTATATAAATCCCCCTATTTTGACCTCTTCCCTCCCCTTTCACGCCTCCCCCTCCCCTCCGCTTACTTCGCTTTTCTATCCACTTTCTAATCTCTTCTTTTCTATATTCTTTTGTTCTTCGATCTGCTCACTAAGCAGCCATGGTGACGGCGATAACGAATACAATATGAATGATATTACGTAAGATGAGCAGGTAACACTCATATATATAGCAATAGACATATCTGTCTTTGAAGATTTAAATACTACCATATATATCAAAACTGTTCATAAACCAATCTAGCGTTATGCAAGGAAGCCCGCTGTAGGCAACCTTGATATGTTTTTATATTCAGTATAGAACAGACATACTTTTGGCTAGAACTTATCTAGGCTACCATATTTGTTTGAGTAATAACTTGGATTTTGGTTTACAGTCATATCTTATGTGATTCAAAAAATGTTTCAATTTGGAATATGTAACGCACTGTAACCCGGACTGTATTTCTATGCCTTCAGTGTATTTACAATAAAGGAATTTAAAAAAAAAAACAGGAAAGGGATATAAAAAGATATCCAAGGAATTTAGAATGCCAATCAGCAGTGTTCAAACTCTAAACAAGAAGTGGAAAATGAGGGGTTCTGTTGAAACCAAACCACGGTCAGGCAGACCAACTAAAATTTCATCCACAACTGCTAGGAAAATTGTTTGGGATGCAAAGAAAAACCCACAAATAACTTCAGGTGAAATACAGGACTCTCTGAAAACATGTGGTGTGGCTGTTTCAAGATGCACAATAAGGAGGCACTTGAAAAATGGGGCGCATGGGACGTACTTGGACATTCCAACATGGCAATAAGCCAAAACACAAGGCCAAGTTGACCTGTCATTGGCTACAGCAGAATAAAGTGAAGGTTCTGGAGTGGCCATCTCAGTCTCCTGACTTCAATATCATTGAGCCACTCTGGGGAGATCTCAATCGTGCCGTTCATGCAAGACAGCCCAAGAATTTCCAGGAACTGGAGGCTTATTGCCAAGAGGAATGGGCAGCTTTACCATCTGAGAATATAAAGAGCCTCATCCACAAATACCACAAAAGACTTCAAGCTGTCATTGATGTTAAAGGGGGCAATACACGGTATTAAAGTGGAGGGCCACCCTGAAAAAAAAAATTTACACCAAAAATCCTAAAAAACAAAAACAAAAAACATTTGAAACAAAAATTTTTAAACTTACCTAAACCCTTGTTGCTAGGCAGTCTTCCTAAACTGCCTCTTCATTTTCCGCAGCGTCTTCTGCTCCTCGGTGAGCGGCCCCGTTGTCTTCTATGAACTGTGTGTGTTCCCAGAACACCACGGGGCCATTCACAGAGCGCCGCGCCGCTCACGTGTGCACAGTAGGAAACTGGCAGTGAAGCCGCAAGGCTCCACTGCCTGTTTCCCTTAGTTAGGATGGAGGTGCCGGGACCCGAGAGCCGAGGGACGGGTCGGCCTCGGGTGGCAGACATCGCGGGCACCCAGGACAGGTAAGTACTTATTTAAAGTCAGCAGCTACAGTGTTTGTAGCTGCTGACTTTTACATTTTTTTTTTAAGGCCGAAATCCCGCTTTAAGAACTGGGGTATGTAAACTTTTGATTGAGGTCATTTGGGTAGTTCCTGTTGTCATTATGATTTAAAAAGAGTAAACGCAGTTGATTGATAATAAATGGCTTCAGTCAAACACCAACCATGAGTGAAAGAAAAGTTTGTGTGTTATCGTTCATATTCTCTGAAAAATGGCCAAGAAATCATAAATTCTGCCAGGGTATGTAAACTCATAAACACAACTGTATATGTGGTGGGAGATTAGCTCGTGGGGATCACCTTTTTTGGAAATTAAAAGTCAGCGTGCAGGCAGTTATTTTAGAATCTGTCGGGTTGCAAAGAGGTTTGCAAAAGTCATGAAAACAAACAAAAAACAGTAAAGTAAATCCTTGCCGTCCGGCGCTAAACTAAACAGTAGACTCCTCTCTATACAGTGTGGGGCCAGGCATGTACTGGCCATCAGGACAACAGGGAGTTTCCCGGTCGACCGATGGCTCAGTGGGCCGGTTTCAGTGACAGCCTGTGAAAGTAATGGCTGCACGGTTCGCCCTCAACCTCACACAGTGATGTGAAAAAGATGAGAAAAATACAGAGGAGAATAAATGAAATAATAAAAGAGGTTAGTGAGGACTCCTTATGTTATGCAACTTATGTTTTTTTGCACAATTGCGTATAGTTTATATACTGTTTTTGTGCTTGTTTGCACAATTAAAGTGGGCCGGTCTGGATGAAGTCCAGGGCCAAATTTTTGTCCCAGTCCAGCCCTGTGTGGGGCTGGTCCCCGTCACCCACAAAACATGTGGTAAAGCAAACCTTCTTTTTAAATCCGTACAGAGCTCCTCTCTCTCAGATTCCCTTCTGAGTCTCAGGCCAGAGCTCTGCTGTGCTCTCTACCTGCTCATTTAAAGTCCACCTGAGCGTGGACTCAAGTGGACCACAACATCCGGACCGGAACCAAGCTTGCCACAGAGGCTGGAAAAACCCAGGCCGGATTCCGGTTCAGTCTCTTACAATAGAACGCATGCGAGGTGAAATATAACCGATTATCCATTACCTCACCTCGCATACCGTCACAATGTGTATATATATATATATATATATATATATATATATATATATATATATATATATACATACACATATATATATAAATATATATAAATATATATATAATATATATATATATATATATATATATATATATATATATATATATATATATATATATATATATATATATATATATCACATTATTAGTGACTTTTTTTCCACTGACACTTCTGTTTCTGACATTTCCAGAAGGCATGTTACATTTTTAGTTCTCCCTGTACGGAAAAGTATTACCGCGTCATTTTTCAGAGATATCCTCAAATGACCCGTCCAGCCCACGGCCGCAGTTCAAATTATCTAATAAAGAGATGAAACGATTCTAAACGCATTCATCTTTATTCATAGACCAACCTGTGAAAAATTATATGAATGCTCTCCTTGAGGTATTACTACCAAGGGATTAAATTCAGCACCAGGTATAATCAGATCAGCAGCAGAAAATATAATATTTAATTGGTGCCAATAAACACCTAAGGCACTGAAGCAGAGTTTACATGGCAAGCTTCTTGGGTAATACTGTTAATAAGCGCAGTACAAGTGTCCTAAATTAAATTCAAATCTGTTGTAACAATGTAACAGTGCCAAGTTAAGGTTTATGTGGTGTTTACTACACTTGCAGAACATGACCTTTGCTCTATATTCCTATTGCATTAGAGTCCTCCTCTGCTGGTGTTATTGTTGTGTAGTGCTGGTGGACTCCAAGGCCAGGCTTCACAATGCTCCGACATGGAAGTCAGACAACTTCTGATCCGACTTTGGCCTACAACTTCATGTCCGAATTTAATGAACAAGATCCGACCATACCAGGCCCTTTGAGTCTGATATGAATCTTAAAGGGGAACCCCAATGCCTAAAAAACAAAAAAACAAAAAAAGGCACGAGGCCCCCCAAAATCCATACCAGACCCTTAATATGAGCATGCAGCCCCCTCCTGGACCATACCAGGCTACATGCCCTCAACATGGGGGGGAGGGGGGGTGCTTTGGGGCAGGGGGGGCACCAAACTACAATCAGCTGGTTGACAAACTTCTTACAGCATACAAGACCATGAAGAGCAACATGTCACTGAAGATTCATGGTCTACATTCACACTTGAACTTCTTACCCGAAAATCTAGGTGCAGTCAGTGATGAAGACGGTGAAAGGAAACAAAAAACGGTATCAGCTGGGATCCATCAGAGCTGGCTGCCTATTGTCGGACACTGCATCGAGTAATACCGGACACTGGGTACCAGGCCACATTCCCACAATGGGGGGTGCTTTGGGGCAGGGGGTGCTCTGCGCCCACCGAAGGGCCTGGTATAGTCTTGGGGGGGGGGACCCAACCTCTTTTTTTTTTTTTGACGTGGGGCTTCAATTCAACATCCTCAGAGCACAAGTCGCAAGCCAGCTCTCATAGGGAACCATTGATTTAGGATTAGGCTCTCTTTTTCCCTGTCCACCTTGCCCCTGTGACTGGAGAATATGAACACTTATGCTTGACAGACCTCATTGGAAATCGACAATTGCACTGCCACTGAAGATTTGTCCTTCCATCACCACCTGATAAGTATCCATTTACACTGTTTCAACTTGGGACTATATGCTTTGAACCATGTATGGTCTCCCATGGACCAGGATTGTCAACTTGCATGCACAATCTGGATTTCAAATTATGGTTTGCAACAGTGAGAGGGAGGTTACAGGACATTGCTTTGCATTCAAATCTTTGGCGATCCATGCCACACACATACTGTGACTGTTTCTTTCAATTCCATATATCTCCTCTAGACCACTGTTGACCCAGGGTGCCATCCCTTTCATATCTCACCAATTCCCCCCTTTTGGATACATCAAGAAATGAACAACACCCACCACAATATGCCAGCGTGCCTCTTTCCCAGGATCCAGGTCTGATCTCCCTAGGCTCCATTTCCTGTTGGGAGCCGACTTAGCTCCACATCCTATTCACATGCATGCAATTTTCGTGTTTCAATTTATTATTGCTGCTCAGGATTGAAGATATTGTATTTTCACATTCCTCGCTACATATATATTACTGTCACTGGATAGGGGCAAGAATGGTGGATATTGAGTTTTTTATCACAGTATGATTGGCACATTGTGAATGATTCCGTTTTTATCAATGGCTATTTCATTTATTTGTTTTTGATATAATACATTTTGACTTTTTGTACTTGCACGGTGGGCTGTGTATTTCCTTTCCTCTTTTCCTTATCCCCTTTTATGTTATTGGAGTCTGTGGAGCACAAGCAGGATTTTTATTATGAGTTCTTAACCAGTGATTTATGCACGTCATGCATAGGGTTGCCACCTCATCCCTTTAAACCTGAACACATATGAATTACACAGGTTCTGAGGCTAATTTGATGCAGATAAGGCACCGAGTGAGTTTAATTACCACCTTAATCAGCCGCAGAACCTGTGTAACTAATATGTGTTCGGTTTTAAAGGGATGAGGTGGCAACTCTAGTCATGCGACATGTTCCCCCAAAGTCAGAGCATATGTCGCACCAGTGTGTGGGAGATATTTAAGGGAAAGATTTTGGGTCCTTTCACACAGGCAGTCCACTAAACTGAGTTCGCTTTGCTCAGCGGGGGGAACGTTCCACTGATCCCCACTGAGCAAGCGGATGACAGGTCCGTCTCTGCACACTGCGCTGAGATGGACCTGTCAGAGCATGATGTTGCCACCCCCATGCTTCACAGTAGGTATGGTGTTCTTTGGTTGCAACTCAGCATTCTCTCTCCCCCAAACACGACGAGTTGTGTTTCTACTAAACAGCTCTACTTTGGTTTCATCTGACCATATGACATTCTCCCAATCCTCTTCTGGATCATCCAAGTGCTCTCTAGCAAATCTCAGACGGGCCCGGACATGTACTGGCTTAAGCAGGGGGACATGTCTGGCACTGCAGGATCTGAGTCCCTGGCGGTGTAGTGTGTTACTGATGGTAGCCTTTGTTACGTTGGTCCCAGCTCTTTGCAGGTCATTCACTAGGTCCCCCCGTGTGGTGCTTGGATTTTTGCTCACCGTTCTTGTGATCATTTTGACCCCACGGGGTGAGATCTTGTGTGGAGCCCCAGATCGAGGGAGATAATCAGTGGTCTTGTATGTCTTCCATTTTCTAATTATTGCTCCCACAGTTGATTTCTTCACACCAAGCTGCTTATCTATTGCAGATTCAGTCTTCCCAGCCTGGTGCAGGTCTACAATTTTGTTTCTGGTGTCCTTCGACAGCTCTTTGATCTTCACCATAGTGGAGTTTGGAGTGTGACTGTTTGAGGTTGTGGACAGGTGTCTTTTATACTGATAACAATTTCAAACAGGTGCCATTTATACAGGTAATGAGTGGAGGACAGAGGAGCCTCTTAAAGAAGAAGATACAGGTCTGTGAGGGCCAGAAATCTTGCTTGTTTGTAGGTGACTAAATACTTATTTTCCACCGTAATTTGCAAATAAATTCTTTCAAAAATCAGAGAATGTGATTGTCTAGATTTGTTCCATATTTTGTCTCTCATAGTTGAGGTATACCTATGATGACAACTACAGGCCTCTCCCATCTTTTTAAGTGGGAGAACTTGCATAATTGGTGGCTGACTAAATACTTTTTTGCCCCACTGTACACTCGGGGCCATTTTATTAGGTACACCTGTTCAATTGCTTGGTAACACAATTTGCTAATCAGCCAATCATATGGCAGCAACTCAATGCATTTAGGCATCTGGATGTGGTAAAGACAATTTGCTGAAGTTCAAATCGAGCATCAGAATTGGGAAGAAAGGGGATTTAAGAGACTTTGAATGTGGCATGGTTGTTGTAGCCAGATGGGCTGGTCTGAGTACTTCAAAAACTGCTGATCTACTGGGATTTTCACACACTACCATCTCTCGTGTTTACAGAGAATGGTCCGAAAAATGGAATATATCCAGTGAGCGACATTTGTGTGGATGAAAATGCTTTGTCGATGTCAGAGGAGAATGGATAGACTGGTTCAAGATGATAGAAAGGCAACAGTAACTCAAATAACTACTCGTTACAACCAAGGTATGCAGAACACCATCTCTGAACACACAACACATCGAACCTTGAAGCATATGGGCTACAGCAGCAGAAGACCCCCCGGGTGCCACTCCTGTCAGAACAGGAACCTGAGGCTACAATTCGCACAGGATCACCAAAATTGAACAATAGAAGACTGGAAAAGCGCTGCCTGGTCTGATGATTCTCAATTTCAGCTCCCACATTCAGATGGTAGGGTCAGAATTTGGCGTAAACAACATGAAAGCATGGATCCATCCTGCCTTGTATCAATGCCTTAGGCTGGTGGTGTAATGGTGTGGGGGATATTTTCTTGGCACACATTGGGCCCCTTAGTACCAATTGAGCATCCTTTAAACGCCATGGCCTACCTGAGTATTGTTGCTGACCATGTCCATCCCTTTATGACTGCAGTGTCCCCATCTTCTGATGGCTCCTTCCAGCAGGATAATACACCATGTCACAAAGCTCCAATCATCTCACCACTGGACAATGGGTTCCCTGTACTCCAATCATCTCACCACTGGACAATGAGGTCCCTGTACTCCAATGGTCTCTACACTCACCAGATCTCATCCAATAGAGCACCTTTGGAAAGTGGTGGAAGGGGAGATTCACATCATGCATGTGCAGCCAACAAATTGGCAGCAACTGCGTGATTCCAACATGTCACTATGGTCAAAATCTATGAGGAATGTTTCACCCTGTTGGATCTATGCCACGCCCACGAAGAATGATGGCAGTTCTGAAGGCAAAAGGGGGTCCAACCTGACACTAGCAAGGTGTACCTAATAAAGTGGCCGGTGAGCGTACAACTGTAGTACTTGGTTTGTCCAAGCTGCCTTCTAAGCAGCAAAGCCACTACTTTTAGATCTGTGCAGATATTCCAGTTGAACCTTGTACAGGATGCACTTGCGTATATTGCGTGTATAGCATAGCCAACAGGTATTGACGGGGTGTACATTGCCATTGTGCAAGAAGGCAGCTATGAGGCTTAACACTGATGAATCAGTAAATAGATGACATTCTAGTGGACTCAAAGCTCACAACCCAAAGCTGGGTAAAACCCATCAATAATTTGTAAAAAATGGGGACATTGAGGCCAAGAGCAGGCCCCGGGACTTTTAACGGTGCTGGGATAAATGAGGTAGAAAAAGTAGGATAAAAAGATCTTTTATTTAACAATCTTTAAAAAACAGACAAAAAGAAGAACAATGATATGTGTTTACAAAGCAACACATATTAAAATACATTGTTTATACATATATATATACTTTTCCCTTATTTGTCTACATGTGTAAAATTTCCCAAAAATTTTCATTTTTTTCTTTTTCAAAAATTGTTTTGACTTAATGGATATATACTATGATTGCAACATATTAGCAGACATAAAATTCTTATTGCTGTTTTTTTCTACCTTATAGTTGATCTAATGCCACATTATGTCTCCTGAAGAAGCTTAGGAAAGCGAAACATGTTGAGAAAGTGGTATTAACCTCTGTATCAATCAATTATCTTATTTGCTTTGTAAACACATATCATTGTTCTTCTTTTTGTCTGTTTTTTAAAGATTGTTAAATAAAAGATCTTTTTATCCTACTTTTTCTACCTCATTTATCCCAGCACCGTTAAAAGTCCCGGGGCCTGCTCTTTGCCTCAATGTCCCCTTTCTTTACAAATGTATTTTCTGGGATGTGGTGCTTCTGATTTTTCCTCTCTTCCATTATTAAAACCCATCAATGTTGATATGGAAAACTAGCTTGTCAACCTGAGCAAAGAAATTTGTTAATCATCTTGGTGGCTTTGAAAGACAAAACATTTTTTGACACCATCCTTGCGGTCTTAACTCCAGTTGTTCTGATTTTGACAAACATAAGTCCCTGACCCGCTCATTTAATTCTGACTGTGTTCTGAGATGAGGGTCACCAGACATACACAGTTGTCACTGTCCGTACCTGGCTGGTGCATTGGAGCATCTTCAAATATTTTGTCTAAGCTCCATTTCTCTGGTGGCTTCGGTACCGGCAGATTGTCGTCAGGTGGCTCTGGTCTCCTGGCTGAAGGCAGATTGGAGCATTCAACTGATTTCTTATTTTAAGCAGATAAACCAGCGACATTAGTCAGAGAGAAGCAACAGTCTGTCATATGATCATTCTGCTATTGCCATATCGTCAGGACAGCAAATTATTATTATTATTCTTCAGGATTTATATAGCGCCAATAGTTTACGCAGCACTTTACAACATGGGGGCAAGACAGTACAGTTACAATACAAATCAATACAGGAGGGATCAGAGGGCCCTGCTCATTAGAGCTTACAATCTAGAAGATGGCATTGACTTCAAAGTTCCTCAGAGCCAAGGTTTAACACAGTGTTGCCAACTGGCAGTTTTTTTTACTGGCAGTCAGTAAAAAACAGGCACTTTTCTCCTGCCAGTATATGCCGGTGACAGGAAAAGGTCACCAGTAAATAATATGGCTGTGACGCTCGGCTCGGAAACTGCCCACGTGCTGTTCCAGTTCGGAGCCGGCCGAGACAATCCGAGTCTGCTACAGTGTGTTCGGGCAGCGCCAGCTGGGAGGCGGGTCTGGAGAAGGCAGAGCCTGGGCATGTCGTGTGATGTCATGGTGCAAGGGAGCTGAGTGGAGCATCCGTAGCCTCATGTGCAGGTTTGCAGGACAGGAGCAAGGCAAGTCAGGAGCGGGACTGTCATTAATGTTTGGACTGGAGTGAACTGAAGGGACCACCTGGCGTGGAGAGAGACTGTCACTCAGGAGGAAATGTGTCATGTTGGTGAGGTGTCATCATTATCTGTGCTGCTGCACACTGCTGTCACTGTGAAAGTCAAATTTTATGTGTTTGTATGCCCAATCTAATTTCTTGCCCTCCAGTCCCTGAGCTACTTACTTACTATATTGAAAATAAAATAAGAAATGTAGCACCCTGATGTTTAGGCAGGGTTGCTCTTAAATTTACCTGCCAGGTATAGTTGCCTTGGCCAATTGTTAGAGAACAATTGATTTCATCCTAAGTCTGGAATTGCTGCACTTCTCTCTTCTGTCGCTAGGTGGCCGGATACCTGGCGACATTAGATAAGACAAGGGCAATGCAAGAACAGATTAGGAGTATATGGGGTATCTCAGCCTATGGGCAGGGGTTTTTCTTAAATCCTTTGGCCTGCTGGGAGAACCTATATATTTGGGTGGAGTCAGGTGATCGGGGGTTCTGTGCCACCTGGACGGCTGTCTGGGTGGACGTGTGTTGTGCTGCCCCGGGCTGCTAGGCCAGAGCATGAGACCTATCCCGGGGACATCTGGCTGCTGGGCTGTCTGAGGGGCCTATCCAGAAGCAAGAGAGCAGCACAGGGTTGGGGTTGCGGCTTGCAGTCCAACCAGAAGTGACGGTTCTGCCGGCCGGAGAACCTGTCATGGTCGGAGGTAGAGGGGAAGCTGTAGTCATCCACCTTATTACCAGGGACCACAGTGAGTAACTGAAGCAAGAACCAGAGCACTATTCTCACCAACCGCGGACGGTGAAGAATAGGGAAACTTCAGCAGGTGTTAAGCCAAGGACCCAGCCAGCGAAGGTGATGCTTGCAGAGCAGCCTTGTGTGCCAAGCCGGGGACCGAGCAGGCCAGGGGGGAGACGCTTGAGAATTATCTGCGAGTGCCAGCAGAGAGGCGGGGGTGACGCTTGAGGTTTGAGGAAGATACTCAGTGAGAACGTTGGAAGGACTCGGTGGCAGTGGATCAGCAAGTCTAGTAAGAGAGACTGGGAGCTCAGTGGAGTGAAGATCTAAGAGAAGTGATTGTAGAGGAAGTACAGAAGTTCGTTACAACTTGTGTTAGAAACTGTTATAAGACTGTGCCATAGGAGATAGCGTTCCTACTCATGCAGATGTGGTGTCTTGCTGGATGCCTTTCCCTGAATTGCTGTCTACCTATAGAAGTCTCTGAGTCTGCTAATTAACATTGCAACTACTCAAGGGTGTCCTGGCCCTAACCCTCTCTCCCACAGTTCTGTTCAAGAGAAAATAAATCTCTTTGGATTCAATAAGTGTCTGGCACCCATGAATCTACCTTGTATTTCACCCACCATGCCACGTAACCCGCTCTACACAGAAGGATGTCAGCTGTCCCTAACTCTGGAGGTTCTCATTAGACCAAAAGGAACCCGGGACCTTGCTACAGAAATATTTTTTTTTGCATAATATATTTGTTTGTAGCCTAAATACTGAAGTTTACACTTAAAACCGAAATTTTGTAACTTTTGCAAATGGCAGTAAAGACTTGGCTGTGCCAGGAAATTTTGTCTGCTGTGTCAGTAAATTTCAATCTGGTAGGTTGGCAACACTGCATAAGCTGCACATCTTGCAAAACAAATGTCAGGAGCCCAGCCTTGTCATTATTACTAATCTTACAACCAAAGTATAGTTCATGCGTTTCCTTAACAAGTCCAGTCATGGTTCGACTTTGAGGCTTACGTGTGTACAAATATCCACAAATATAATAGAATGTACCACGACTGTACTAACATTGGCAAAACATTTGTGCTGTCACCAATCATCCTATAGTAAAAGTCTATAACTATAGCCTTGAAACAATCACATTTTAAAAAAAAACAAAAAACATGGAAATGGAGTGAGTAGCATGTAAGCTGCTTTTATAGCCTCTCCAGACAGCATTCGCATACCTCCCACCTTTTTGAGATGGGAATGAGGGACACCTATCAGCAAAAGTATGCAGGCATAGGACACACCCCTTGCCACACCCCCTTAAAGGAGAATTCTACAAAAAAACAAGATTGGTTAAACCCACAAGTGCTTTTTTTTTACCACTACTATTCCTTTATATTGGCTTTTGGACTTTACAAATGCAGCAATTTAGAAATCAAATGAAAGGTTTAGCACTGGAAAACACTTTTTGATAGATAAAAAGTGCATTTTATATACATCTATATAGATCAGACCAAAATGAGGGACAAATGAGGAGGAATGAGGGACAGAGGGGCATTGCTCCAAATCAGGGACAGTCCCTCCAAATCAGGGACAGTTGGGAGCATCATACCCAAGCATTCCTAGGCAAGCTCAAGCTGTACCAGTTACACAAATGATATGCAATATGCCCCGAGTGTGTGCCTGGGCATGCATGAGCTACACGATAGGGTTGTGCACTCTGCAAGAGCAGTTGCTCCAGAGCTTAATAAATGAGGGAAAGCTCTGCTGACTTCATCCATCCAATCATGTTTTTTTTTTAATTGCCTTGCATGTGATTGGGTGTTCTTTGCAAAGTGAAGCTTTACCTAATTTACTAAGCTCTGGAGCAACTGCACTTTGCAAAGCCTATTTGCCTTTAGTAAATCAACCCCAAAGCCCTATATAAAGACAAGCAAAAATGAGTAAACTAGAAATATATACGAGAAGAAATTGCAAAAACTGAAGTTCTCTATAAGGGCTCAGACAGCCCTTGTGTTCGGGTCCATGAGCCTGCTCACACGTCAAACTTTGACATGCATTTGTGTCTGTGCAGCCGCTGTGTGTAAATCTACTTCCATGGGCTGCCTGCATGCAGCTCCAAGGTGGGTGCACAGACATCGTACAGTGGCTCTACACAGAGGATGGGCTAAATCACCCATCTAAATGAGCCCTAAAAATGGTACTTGATAGGTTAAATTACAGGTTATTTTCGTGATTAGCAGGCAAAAATCTATAGGATACACCCAAAAGTGTTCATGAAGCCAAATTTTTGTTGTCAGGGCTGGGCTCAGCCCTTCCTTCTCAGAGCTGGCCGCTCAGCTGGCTAATTGCCAGCTCCTATCTCTCTCCACAGTTACTCAGCTGTTGATATCCTGCTCGTCAGTCCTGCCTACTTAAGACGTTCAGCCCAGTGGATCTCTGTGTTCGCCTTGGTCAACATCACAGAGACTTTCATGCTCCCAACTTTGTGGGGACAGTTTGGGGATGGCCCTTTCCTGCTCCAACATGACTGCGCACTTGTGCAAGAATGGTCAAACATTCCCATAGACACACTCCTAAACCTTGTGGACAGCCTTCCCAGAAGAGTTGAAGCTGTTATAGCTGCAAAGGGTGAGCCAACTCAATATTGAACCCTACGGACTAAGACTGGGATGTCATTAAATTTCATGTAAAGGCAGGCGTCCCAATACTTTTGGTAATACAGTGTATTTGCTGAAAGTCACTACCTTAGGAAGCTGGGTTGGAGAAGGACCCCTTTCACTGATGAGTGTTGCAGGGAAGCGGGTTGGAAGCTGCCTCTGGACATTGTGAGTAGGATCTTGCCTAGAGTGCCAAGTACGACTGTGCTTTGGGTGGGGGTAAAACACTAGAGGTTGCTAAAAGAACTGTGACTGCTCTGACAGAGTCTCAGACTAGCTGGCTGTCCCCTTTACCTCCAGCAGTACTTGAAGTGGTTGTAAAGTCACAAGGTTTTTTACCTTCATACAGCCTATGCATGAAGGTAAAAAAACTTTCTGCGTGCAACAGCCCCCCCCATTACTTACCTGAGTCCCCTATCGATCCAATGAGGTCCACAAGAGCCTCGTCTCTCTGGGGACTCACTCTACTGATTAGCTTTTGGCTGTCAATCACAGCCAGTGAGCCAATCAGGAGACAGAGTGGGAGGGGCCGAGCCACAGCTCCGTGTGTCCATTTACACACAGAGCAGCAGCTCGGGAGTGTACCTGCTTGGGTGCCCCCAGTAAGAGCTGCTTGCTGTGGGGGAGTGAGTGCTACAGACACATGAAACATGCAGTCAAACGTACTTATTTTCATAGTAAATATAAGAGGGTAAAGTGTGCTTCTTCATTTATGATAAAATGACATATACAGTATGACTACAATTAATACCACAGATCACAGAACTGTCACTATCAAGCTATGGAGAAATGTAAATTCTCATAGAACTTCATGGGTGTCCGCAGAACTTTTTTCTCGGGGGGGGGGCATCATTTTAAGGTCACCCATGCTCCGCCCCTTTTCGACAATGTCATGAATGGGAGGGGCTTAGTCATTTTCACATAAAGCGCAGGCATGCAAAGGTTTGAGAAACTTGATGCAAAAGCTCAATAGAAGGATCAAGCTGCCATTGATTAGCAATTTTTATTCAGTTTTTATGTTTACAGAGGTTTCCACTACTGACTTTTCTTTCTGAAAATACCAGCACCATGGATCTGTTGTTCCAATATTTATATTCATTAAGAGTGGCGGCTGGTGGGTTCTTCTTTTGGGGGGGGGGGCGGCAAACAAACAACACCCCCCCCCCGGCGGCATTGCCAGCACTGAAACAGCACCCCCACCCGTGGGTAGTCCATAACTTGCACGCTCATGTGACAGGGCTGTGTGTTTGCTATGGTCAAACTGGGTGGCCTCGGAGCGCAATGCTCTGCGCTCCGAGGCCACCCGTTTTTGAAGCCTATTAGAGCCTCTGGCTCTAATCAGATGCTTAAAAAATACACACACCTCGCATTGGAATCCATGGTCCGGCGCCACTGATATGTAGATTAGGGGGCCGGACGCATAGATAGGGAAGACATCGCCCGTGTGCCCTTTATGGATGGGCCGCCACTGTTCATCAACCCTGAGGAAGTATACAGATAAGAATTTTTAACTTTCCTTAAACTATTCTGATGTGCATACAGGCTCTGGCTTAGAAAGCATTCAGACCCTCGGGTCAGCATTACAGCCAGGTAAAGAGCATTTTTAGAAGGTTAGCAATGATATCTTTCACATATCTATCATGAAATAATTAATTTAACACCTTGATCGCAATTATACAAGTAGTGCTGTTAGATAAGCCCCAGAACATGGACAAAGGCTGCCTCACCTCAGGCAGGTGCTGGTGCAGGTGGACAGCTCACACTCAGCTCTTCAGGTGTGCTCCCTCCCTTCCCTCAGGCTCTGAGCTGCGCTGCCTGGAGAAGATGGAGGAGGTGGGTGGAGCCAAAATTGAGCAGGCGTGAAGGAGGAAGAAGTTCCTCCTCCGTTTTGAATGCTGGGGCCTCACCTCAGCCTCATGACGTGACGTCACTGGTTGCTAGATGCCAGGCGAGTCTAGCAACCAGTGCAGTGGGCAGCGGAGAGGCCAGCAGATGGTGCAATATGAGAGTCTAGGGAGTCGGGGTGGCGCTGCTGCTGCTGAATGTAACAGTAAGTGACTGTCACAGCATCAACGCCCACCCCCACCCCTTTTCGGCAGCTTGTGGCTTCTGGGCGTGATGCACCCTGGGCACCCACCCAGGATCGGCCCTGAGTGTGTGACTCCTTGCTTTTAGGCCCCCCCATGCGGACACCCATGTATATCTTCCATTTAATTTTATATTAATGCCAATGAGCTCCCAAAGCAATTCTGCCAATGTGTACATCTAGAAGCTTTCACAATTCAAATTCATATTACTGAAATTGTAGCAGTGGTTTCAGAGCAGAAGCCTGTTGGTTCTCCTGGATCCAGCTGTAGAAAGAACACATTTATATGATGATGATATGGAATGGATAAAAAGCAATGGGCTCATTTTCCCCCCTGAAGCTCTCAGGATTGGGATGGTGGTATAGGTTGATGTCGAAGGCTCAATGTCACTTCATGGTCTGACAGAGGTTTATCAGGTTCTCTAGTGTGACACGCTCTCTCATGGCTTTATTGACCGTTTTCGTATAGGTGTGTTCTGTTTTGCTGTCACTGTTGAAAAGTAAAATTATAGTAATAAACCATAGTAATATTATATAACCTAGACATCCATAAAATCGCTTAACAAAATTGAGTTACTTACCATCCGGAGGGGTGGAAATCACCACTGTGCTTTTTCGATTGGACTTTTTAGATTTCGGCTTGCGACTTGAATCCTTGGATTCTCCCCAGTTTCCCAATTTTGCTAAAGAAATTGAAATACATTATTTACTCATTACAATCAGCGGGGAAGCTCCGCTTGTCTGCAACTCCCCCCCCCCCCCTCCACTGCCACATTTGAGGGGGAGCGGGTAGCTGATTTTGACATCTCCCACCTCTGGCTGAGTTCGGCCCCCCTTCTTCCCCCCCCCCCAGCCGCGCCATTCAAAAAGGGATGTGCGCTTTGCGCATGTGCAGTAGGGAACCGGATGTGAAGCCGTAAGGCTTCACTGCCGGTTTCCTTTAGCCGAGATGGCGGCGGCAGGACACTGCTGGATTCCAGGACAGGTAAGTGCCCTGATATTAAAAGTCAGGAGCTACAGTATTTGTAGCTGCTGACTTATAAATTGTTTCTGAAGGAGCCTGGAGCTCCGCTTTAAGGCTAGAGATATACAGACGATCTGCAGTATTTTAATCATCCTACTAAAATTTGGCGCATTGCTCCAGGGGCATACTATCAACAGAATGGTGCTCTTTGTGCAAATGAAATTATGGATATACTTAGAGTCTCATGATCCCATTTTCATATCTGTGCTTTTAGTTTTGTTTTTTGATGTATTTTAAGTATGGAAGATGAACTTGCTCTAAACTGCATCAAAAGTGCAGCACAATCAGGGTTTTTGTCATACAGATCTCACTAAAGTACCCAAAATTACTTTATACAGTGTGAATTGGCTTTTATCATAAAACAGAACTACCCTGCATCTTAGCATCACAAACAGAAAACGCTATTTAATTACATTTTGAGTTTCAAAGTAAACTCCCCCATCCATCCATGTCCCCATGGTTTATTTTGCTGAGAAATCTCTTTGAAAAAAAAAACTCCTAACATTTCTAGCCATGGCCATCTTGAGTAAGGGCAGACGATTCATGTACCTCCTGGGATCCATCTGCCCTTAGCCCAGGCATGCAGGCAGGAGGGTGTGCTTAGCTAAGAAAACCTCTCCTCCTCCTCTCCTATGAAAAATCAAAAGTGCAAATTTTAAGGCTAATATGCAAGTTATTGTCATAAAAAGTGTTTGGGGACCCAGGTCCTGCCCCAGGGGACATGTATCAATGCAAATTTTTTTTTTTTAAAGACGCCTGTTTTTTTCAGGAGCAGTGATTTTTTTAATCCTTAAAGTGAAACAATAAAAATGAAATATTACTTTAAATATCGTGCCTCGGGGGTGTCTATAGTATGCCTGTAAAGTGGTGCATTTTTCCCGTGTTTAGAACAGTACCACAGCAAAATCACATTTGGAAAGGAAAAAAAGTCATTTAAAACTGATCGCGGCTGTAATGTATTGTCGGGTCTTGGCAATATAGACAAAACTCATTGAAAAAAAAGAGCATCGGTCCCCCCCGAGTCCAGTACCAGGCCCTTTGGGTCTGGCATAAATATTGAGGGGAACCCCGAACCAAAATTTAAAAAGAAATTGCGTGGGGGTCCCCCGAAAATCCATACCAGGCCCTTCAGGTCTGATATGGAAATTATGGGGAACCCTGTGCCAAATTTAAAAAAAAATGGCGTAGGGGTCCCCCCCAAAATCCATTCCAGACTTGGAAAAGTCCAAGTGCAATGAAAGAACTTGTATTCAAATAATGCAAAAGACCGTTCACAATAAACCCGGCGGGAACCCAACCAGGGACACTCACAGGCCCAACAGCGTGTAAAGAGCAGGTTTCAGCCAAACTAACAGCGCCTGTTAGGAGGGGTAGAATGCAGCCTGGCTGTCTTGTGCCCAAGCGACAGGATGCCAAGCCTGGGACCCAAGGCCTAAGCCTGACAGCCACTTACTGACCCAAGATGGCTGCTAGAGTCACATGGGACAGCAGTATCCAATTGAATTGCTTCCCCAGTGACCCAGGAAACCATACAGAAACCATGTTCCTCTTGTTTGTTTTAAACTCTTTTTTATTGAATTTAGGAAAAAGAAAACAGAACAAGACAAGACAATCAAAAACACAGGTAGTATTCCATAAAATATGCACAAGAAAAAAAAATCCAAATCCCCCACAATATACATATAATTATCAGCGTACTGTATATCGCAAAACCAGTCCCTTCTCTTCAGAACATGTATCGCAAAAAAACGACCCATGTCTTCAAAACATGGATACCTTTTCTGATCTTTCTCCTCACTACGTTCAATAGACCACCCAGCTTCTCATAACCCCCCCCCCCCCCCAAAAAAAAGTGCGCAAACAATTTATGACATTAAAGAGGGGGGTATAAGTAGGGCCCATGTATGGCTTCCTCCATGATTCTACCTATCAGTCCCCATTCATCCCCCTAGATCTCCAACCAGTGACCAGAGAGACACACTTTCTACTTTCTCATCTGTACCTAAATTACCTAAGCTGTCTGATATTTGAGAAACTCCCCATCTGTCAAATCAAAAGTAGAAGCTACACGCAAATCACCTGTTTACATACAAGGCCCACTTGTCTGACCCATATGGTTGATTTGTCTTTATTAATGGACTAAACAATGGGCAATGATACACCTTCACTGCCCTATACGCCTTCAGCTTCCAAAAGACGCTGCCTATATATACCACAGTGGTAGTCCACAGGTATGAATGCAATGTGTCAGTCTTTGGTATGGGGTTTAACCAGTCCCTACTTTTGATTCTTACAGCCTCCCCCATCTAATACATTCAGCGATTCAAATTGGGTGAGACAGCAGAATTATATAAGCAGAATTATACAGCAGAATTGTATAAGTCGAGCAGCTCGATCTTTTGGCCAGCTATTCACAACGCCAACTGTGTTATCGTATTTGTTTAAAAAGCCAGCTTTTAAACTCAGCAGTGGGATGCTGGAGCACTCATTGCCTAATCTCTATTATCCAGCAACAGGGAAGTATACAATGTGCATCCTTCAGGAAATGCTAAAAAATATTACTTATATTGATAAATAGGATTGTACCTTATATGCATTATTACAGGGTCATGTGTTTGTCTTCATGAGTATTTCATAATTTTAAGTGTTTTGTGGGTGTTGTTGAAAAGCTTTTTTATTTTTATAGTAATAAAACATATACCGTATATACTCGAGTAGAAGTCGAGTTTTTCAGCACATTTTTTTGTGCTGAAAGTGCCCCCCTCGACTTATACTGGAGTCAAGCACTTTTCTGCAGCAAAAAATTTAATTTTCCAAACTGATTTTGGGGCCCCGTATCTCAGGGCCACTTGGTGCTAGGAACCCCAAATCTGGTGTGCAAACACAGTGGACCTGGTACCACAACATATCAAAAGCTGAAGTTCCTATCACTAAGTGGCCCTGAGATATGGGGCCCCAAAATCGGTTCGGAAAATGTCATTCTCTGCTGCAGAAAAGTGCTTGACATTTTCTGAACCGACTTTGGGGCCCCATATCTCAGGGTCACTTGGTGCTAGGAACCCCAAATCTGGTATGCAAACCCAGTGAAACTGGTACCATAACATATCCAAATCTGGGGTTCCTAGTACCAAGTGGCCCTGAGATCTGGGGCCCCAAATCCGGTTTGGAAAATGTCATTCTCTGCTGCAGAAAAGTGCTTGACATTTTCTGAACTGATATTTGGGGCCCTGTATCTCGGGGCCACTTAGTGCTAGAAACCCAAGCTTTGGAAATTTTATGGTGCTAGTTCCACTGGGTTTGCACACCAAATTTGGGGTTCTTAGCACTAAGTGGCCCTAAGATACGGGGCCCCAAATTCGGTCAACTGTGTCCATCTGCAGCAATGTCATTTCGGGACCCTTTGAGTTCAGAGACCCCAAATTTTGGCTGCAGCTAGGGGGCATCTAGGAACCCTTAACTACCGAGTTTGAAGTTCAGGGGACCTATGGCTGCAAATGGGCACAGTGAGGCATGCAAATGAACACAGTGATGCTGCAAATGGGCATTGTTGACCCTCTTTTCCACTTACAGTAGCTGTGCATTGCTCACCCTCGTCTTATACTCGGGTCAATAAGTTTTTCCCATTTTTTTGTGGTAAAATTAGGGCCTCGGAACGACTTATACTCGAGTATATACGGTATATATATTTTGTATAGTTGTATAATGACTTTATGAAATACACTATATATATGCCAGTTTGAGGCGTGCCCTCTTGTTCTTAATTCTGAGCCATGACGTACTCATAGGTTGGTAGTGACACACCTAAAGAGGGATTATTTAAATTTGTGATTATACAATATATTTACAAGTTTACTTTTTTTTTTTATTGCGATTGTAAGCGGTTGTCTCAGGCTATAAATATTATTGAAGTTTGTAGTAGGTATACTATTGCAGCTATTATACAGTCATTTGGATGTTTGGTTGATTGCAAAAGCTGGGGTAGCTAAAATTGAATCCGAAAAAATTAATGATAGTAAAAAAAACAAAAAAAACAAAAACAAAAGATTGTGAGATTAAAGCGTATTTCGTTAAGATTAAAAAAGCTTTATGCTGTAAATATACACCAATCAGCCATAACACTATGACCACCCACCTAATATTGAGTATGGCCCCCTATTTTCTAAAACAGCCCTGACCTATTGAGGCATGGACACCAAAGTAACATCCACATGAATGGCAGGAACCAAGGTTTCCCAGCAGAACGTTGCCCAAAGAATCACACTGCCTCTGCCAACTTGCCTTCTTATACCGCATTCTGGTGCCATCTCTTCCCCGGGTAAGTGACGCACACGCACCTGGGCATCCACATGATGTAAAGGAAAACGTGATTCATCAGAGCAGGCCACCTTCTTCCATTGCTCCATAGTCCAGTTCTGATGTTCATGTGACCATTGTAGAAGCTTTTGGCTGTGGACATGGGTCACCATGGGCTTCACAGCCCCATACACAACAAACTGCGATGCCCATTTTTTGTTTCTGCTTTCCCCACGTCAACTTCATAGACAGCATGTTCACTTGCCGCCCAATATATTCCACCAATGTACAGATGCCATTGAAACTAGATATTCCCTTTACCTGTCAGTGGTCATAATGTTATGGCTAATCGGTGTAGGTCCAAAACCTGGTGGAATAAGATATCTTTAGAAAAATATACTGAACATGATCTTTGTCCACAAGGTTTAGTCCAGAAGTTTGCCAATATTATGCTTCCATAGATTTCAAATTGAGAGGGGAACAGAATTTTGATGTAAAGACAACAGAGACCTTGCTACTTCAAGAATCATGACTTTCAGTCTTTGGTCTTGGGTATATTCAGCAAAATTCCAGTAAAATGAAATTTTGTTAATTTATATAGGCATGTACAGATAAAGAGACATAAAAAACAAACAAACCTTGAACTTGTCAGGGCTGGGCTCAGCCCTTCCTTCTCTGAGCTGGCCGCTTAGCTGTCGGCTAATTGCCAGCTCCTATCTCTCCACAGTGACTCACCTGTTGATGATATCCTGCTCGTCGGTCCTGCCTACTTAAGCCGTCCAGCTCAGATGATCTCTGCCTTCGCCTTGGTCACATCTCTAGAGAGGCTCTCCTGTGTTCCTGTTAAAGACTTGCTTGGCTGACATTGCTTCTGGCTCCAGATCCTGCTTGCTGTTCTAATACGCTGTTCTCTGGCTCCCTGACGTTTTGGCTTATCTGACTATCTGTTCCGGTTCCTGAACTCTGGCTATGTTTTGACTACGTTTACTCTGTTTACCTTTTTTATTATTAGTAAACAAATGTGATTTAACTGTACTTCTGTCTCAGTCCGATTCATGGTTTCTGACAGAACTTGATTCATAAGCATCAAGGGTTTAAATAAAAGCAAGTAACATTTTTTTATATTTGTAGTAAGAACAGAATCTTATTATGTGAATATTATGAAACTGAATTACAAAAAAATACAAGAGCTTCAAAGTAAAATTCAAATTAGTATTAACACACATGTTGACACAGTGAATTGTTTGAACAAATTAATCAATCAACTTATCAACGTATTGGAATTATAGAGAATTTGAATAGAGAACTACTAAAAAAAAAAAAAAAAAGGAAGTTTGATGAAAGTGGGCCAAACTTCTGTACAACTGCCCTGTTGGGAAAAAATCAGTGCTAGCACTGCTGCAGGCTATAGTCTGCAGATCTGATTAGTGTATTCTGATGACAGGGAAATCTCCCCACTGTCAGAATACAAAGACACATTGAGTGTGTGGATGGGGAAATCGGGTAAGTTTTTTTTGTTCAACTCGCTGGCTGAACAAAAATAAAACTGACTTATCTATGGCCAGCTTTACTTGTAAATTCCTTATCTTAGGGTATAATACAGGACTGTGTTCACAGAACTGGCATACCTTCAAATGTTTGGACACTGGCAAAAAACTTGCTAGGGATGCCCCTAGAGCACACCCATATAACCTTTTCCACTCCATGAGACACCAATTTAACAAGCAATAAGGAGTTCTCAAGATACAGAGGAGAGGGGGCAGTGTCTTCTACTGTGCACCAAGATAAGGAATTTACTGGTAAGTTAAAAATTCATACTATACTAATTATACAGTACAGGGCGTTTATTCATAGATCAGGAGAAGATTTCTTTATAAATAAAGATTGTACAAAAAAAAAAAAAAGACCAGGGGACGTACCCAAGCGCTGAGGGGTAGAAAGAAAATTGCAAACTTAAAGTGATTGTAAGGGTTTGTTTTTGTTTTTTTTTAAATAACAAACATATCATACTTACCTCCACTGTGCAGCTCGTTTTGCACAGGGTGGCCCCGAACCTCATCTTCTGGGGTCTTCCGGGGGCTCTCGCGGCACCTCCCCACATCAGAGAACCCCCTAATAGAAGCGCTCTCCTGGGGGGTTACCTTGCGGGCGCGCTCCTTAGCCCTACCCCCGGCGCCCGCCTCCTTGGATTTGATTGAAAGCAGGGGGAGCCAGTGGCTGTGCTGCTATCAATCTATCCAATCAAGAGTCAAGAACCCCGGGCAGAGGGACTGCATGTCCCTGCCGGGTCAAGTTCCAGGGCTCAGGAAAGTAAAACAGGGGGGCTGGGGGTCGGTCACTGCCAGGTGTTTTTTCAAAACCACCAACAATTTATTAAAATAGACAACGTTGTCTACACACGCAAATGGCCACCACACAATTCTCCATACATTCCCCCATTGAATGACTGATAGAAGTAATGGTCACTGCTGGATCATCTAAAAGGAAATATGTTTGTCTTTTAGGAATCACGGACTAAGTGAAAAAAGGGTTCAAAGGGGAGTAGAGGCAACCATACAGGTGTTGATACCTCTTTCTCCGCTAAATTATAAACCGGCAGAGATCAACAACTGCAGCAGAGTGGTTTATTGCACAGACCGTTCATGATTGATCATTGAACCCAGAGCTCACTGTAAATATACAGACTAAGTCAGTCAGGGTATGCTGGGAGGAAGATCCTATAGCTGAGCTATGATTGCATGGTAATTACTGCAGGCTCAAGAACATCGATATTGGCAGGTTGGTTTGTGTATATGGAGAAGGCAGTTAAATTGTGTATGCAGCCCTCCCGGATGGGAGGTGTAAAAAGTAAGTCAGAAACATGCATAACAAATATAATGGCCACCAGTAAGGCAAGTGGGATCATCCAACTAAAAAATCTCTTATTGGTTCAAAGAGAGGTCTCTGAAGTACAGATTGAAATCCCAAGGTGATAAAGTAGGTCGACTTGGGGGACTTGCATGAGCCATTGCCTGAAGAAAAGTCTTGATTAAGGATTGCAAGGCAAGCGGTTTCTGAAATAGAATAGATACAGCAGAACCCTGTCCCTTAAGGGTAATCGGGGCAATGCACTGGTCAAGACCAGACGGAAGGAAGGCCAAAATACGAGTATAGAGTGTTCCAGAGGAGTTTGCTTCCTGTCCTTGTACCAAGCAAAGTAAGCCTTCAAACTGAGATAGTAATTCTTACAGTAGTTGGATTTCCCCTATACTTTAGGTATCTGGGTTTCAGCAGCCATGTCATTAAAGTGGTTGTAAGCATCATGTCTAACAAATATCAAACATTCATATCTGCTTACAGTTTGTAGAATGAACATGACAAGTGCATTATGTGTTCTTCAGTTTTTTCATGCCTTTGCTGGTTTCAGCGCGCCGAATATCTCTTGATCCATTGGCATGTACATGGCCCAGATATCGGGAGGAAGAGTCGTGACGTCACTGGACTCCCCTCCCAGCTGTGAACGCCTTGGACCTTCTCCCTAGCACAGATCAGCAGTGGGAATGGCAGCTAGAATCCTCATTAAGCCTGTCACCCACTGAGAGAGGTGGCAGATGACAGGATGGTCTTTTCCTGGCCAAACTGAGGACAGTAGATGTCTGCTCCCTTGCTGACTTAGATACAATATTCAGTTTAATTTAGATTTTTGGATTTTACAACCACTTTAAAGCCACATAGAGTGCTCTGTTTGGAAGAGGCCAAGGCTCAGCTGTGAAAAGTCTGAGTATGTCTGTTTACCACATTCTCCTAGGTGCATAGAGAATCATCAGATTCCTTGTGCAGCAGTCAAAGTTGAAACTTCATCAGAGGGAAGGCATAAACCAGTTTGAACTGGGTCCAAGGAATCACCAGAACATCTACTGTGAAGGCTAGAGGATCCCTGGAACTTGTTCAGCTTTTTGAAGAACTTAAATGCCAAGTTGTCCACATCTGGTTTTTCCCACCTTTGACAGAGATTTCAGAAAATCTCTGGATGCAATGATCACTCCCCCAGGTCTAGGCATTGACCACTTAAGGAAGTCCGCCTGCCAATTGTCCACTCCAGGGATATGAACGGCTTAGAGAGCTGGAATGTACATTTTTACCCAAGACAGTATCAGACAAGTTTCTTTTAAAGCAGCATGAGGCCAGGTACACCCTTGATGGTTTATGTATGACACTGATGTGTCATGATGTCTGACTGTACCCTGACTGGGTGACCATGCAGACAGGAGGTCCGGTGTTGTAGCGATAATCTGATAGCTCTCGGTTCCAAAATGTTGATGGGAAGTTTTGACTCCTGTGGAGACCAGGTCCCTTGGACAGCTAGGGAGCTGTAAACTTCACCCAGGGAATGTGAGGAAAGACTTTCCCAATTCCAGGGCGGGATTAGAGATCCACCAATTTAGGGAGAACTTTGTCTAGCTGGGCAGAAGCATTGGGCAATTCAATGACTGGATTTCCTTGTTGTACTTTGTGAGTATGTTGGATTGAAGAGGTCTGGAGTAAAACTGGGCAAAGAGAACTGTTTCGAAGGAGGTTACCATCAAGCCCACTGAGGGGTGCCGCTTTGACTTGAGCATCCTCATTTGGGATATTATAGAAGCAACGTTCTCCCAGGGAAGGAAAATCCTGGTTTGCCTGTGTCCAAAGTTAGACCCAGGTACTTCAGATGGTGTGAGGGCTGGAGAGCAGACTTTGAAAAATTGATCATGTGCGTGCACTTGAGTGTAATTCAAATGGCACTGGTGCCAGTTGCTCTAATTATAGCACAGCTGAGTTGTTGAGTGGTCTTTCACTTCTGTGACCTGATCTGCATTCAGATATCCTATATTTGACCCAGCTTTCTCCCTGACTCCGCTGTATCCAGATCTCCTGCTACTGACCCTGGCTTGTATCCTGACTTCACCTTCTGTCTTGGTACCTCTGCTATCTGTCTGATAACGACCTTGGCCTGGTTTCTGACCTTGCTCGGTCTTCTAAATTGGTACCTCTACTGCCTGGCTGTTGCTGACTTTTGTTCATTCTGACTAATACACTGCTTCCTGCACCTGCAGTTACCAGCTACCTGCACTTGCGCAGATATGGTCTGAGCATTTCCAGCATCTAACCTTTTGATCATTCCCTGTGCTGCTCTTGGTCCTGTTACCAGTTGTTTTTTCTTTTTTTAAATAACATACATGCCATACTTACGTGCTCTGTGCAATGATTTTGCAAAGAGCAGCCCCGATCCTCCTCTTTTTGGGTCCCCTAGTAGCGCTCCACCCCCTGCCAAGTGCCCACCACAGCAAGCTATGTGCTATGAGGGCACTCATGCGGGCTTGCTCCCAAGCCGCGCTCTGTCCATTGTCGTAAAATGTACCTTGTAAAGAGCATGTTTGGTTCTGATTAATAGGAGTAGACTAGAGATAATTGAAATACAATGTGGTAATGAATATATGATTTTACATTTTTAGATACGCTTTAAATAAAAAAATTGAATTTGAACAAGTACATTTCACATCCCTTTGTCAGTCAGGAGCACTACACTTGATTTCTCTTCACAAGCAACAGCAACTCACTTAGTACTTTAGGTATATGCATCCAATTGCAATTTCATGTGCAGACCAAAGATAGCTGTGCTCATAGCTGTCTCTGCACACAGTCCTAGATGCATCCTGTACTGTGCATAAACATGTGTATCACAGCAAGGCATCTACGTATCTCACCCATGCACATGTTTTCCATAATGGAAATAAAGCCAAAGAGGAGTACAAATATATAAACCTTTAACACCTGATTGTGGCATTAGTCACCAGGATCCCACATTTCCTCCTCATCTGCCGAGTTGAAACACTCCCGCCGAGCTGCTCTCTGCTGGTTCTAGGTTGAAGAGTTTACGGCTTTACCGCTGCCAAGTACATACTGTAAGCCTGTTATTAAAAATGTAGCTGTCTAATTATGTTACACTGGGTAAAATGTAACATCTACTGTGAGTGCATGTTAATGACACGCACAGAAATTTGGGAAATTGGTGGCTACAATATGAAATACAGCAGCTAGTGTCATTCATATACATTCTTCTTCCTTGTAGTAACTGTAGGAGGAATGGAGGCTGTTGCCATAATGTGCTATGCTCCACACACACATATGCAACAGACTCTTTGTTGAGGGGGGGTTGCAACTGTGCATAGAGACAAATTAGCTTCCAGGTTTTCTTTTCAAAGCTTATTTGAACAAGCTGAGCTTAGAAGGTGATTGGCTACCATGCACAGCTGCACTAGATTTTGAGTGTTCCAGTTTTAGTAAATCTCCCCCATAGTCTCGTGTTGTTAAGGTCAGTGGTGGCTGGTGCTCAAAATTTTTGAGGGGGCGCAAACAAACTGAAAGATTCTGAACAATACTGAAACAAAAAAAAATGCAGCCACTGTGCCCATCAATTGCAGCCAACTGTGCCCAGCAAATGCAGCCAACTGTGCCCATCATATGCAGTCAACTGTGCCCATCATATGCAGCCACTGTGATCATCATATGCAGCCACTGTGCCCATCATAAGCAGCCACTGTGCCCATCATATGCAGCCAACTGTGCCCATCATATGCAGCCAACTGTGCCCAGTGAACGCAGCCAACTGTGTCCATCATATGCAGCCAACTGTGCCCAGCGAATGCAGCCAACTGTGCCCATCATATGCAGCCAACTGTGCCCAGCAAATGCAGCCACTGTGACACCCCCCGCCCGCTGTCTGACCAGGACTTACCCCATCGTGGTGGCGGGTCAGGCAGCGGGTGATGGCGGCGAGCTGTGTGACAGGTAGCGCAGTTCAGGCAACGGCTCCTGTGTCCTCCAAAAAACACCCCTGCCGCTGTAATTCAGGTGCCCGGCGTCCAAATAGGGGGTGGACTTGCTATACATGAATCTATCCACTCTACATAGAGAGGGGTGGCGTGACAGAGGGGGCGGTGCCCGTGCGCCCTTAATGGAGGGGTCGCCCCTGGTTAAGGTAGAGTAGAAAAGAAGAAAGCTGAATTACTGCTAATGAAAATGAAAGCAGCATTTTTTACGGGTACATGACCCCATGTCACAGCCATATGAAAAAAAAATTCTACCAAACTGAAAGCAATGACTTTTAAGGGATCCACCTTGTTTCCTCTCTTTCATTAGAGACAGAGACACCAGATATTCTATTACTATTATCTAGTGTTGACAGAGACCATCTTGTTAATGAAGCTAACTTGCTTTGGTTAGTCTGCTCACGAATAGCAGAAGAACACCCCCAAAAGGAGTTGGGTCTTAAAGCGGAGTTCCAGCCGGACCCATGTTTATTAAAAGTAGCTGCTGACTTTTAATAAACACACACTCACATGTCCCATGGTCCAGCGATGTGGCCCCCGAAGCCTCTGTTCTCCCCCCCCCACCTGTCCGTGGCGCCGGCATTGCAAGTGTGGGCACCCGGCTGTGAAAGCTTGCGCCTTCACACTAGGGTGCGAGTCTCGCTGCGCCTCCTAAATGGTCAGGCAATCTTCTGGGACCTGTGACGTGTTATGGGAAGCATGACGTGTTTGCAATCACGTGCTTGCAAACAAGAAGCTCTATTGGCTTCCTTTAGAAAGTCCTCAGAGCGCTGAGCTTTGTGCCCTGAACACTCCCTCTATAGCATTGTTCCCTGCTGTGGTGTGTGATTGGCGGGTCCTATCCCCCCCGAGTCCCGCGGCCACTCCCCACACAAATACAGCCCCCGGAAGCTGCCGGGTTGCTGTGCGGCACTTGCTAATATTATGGGCAGGGATTGGCAAGGTGTCCGCAAGTGGTGCTTGCTGTGTCCGTGGCCGCCGCTGACAGTTTTTTAATTTGGTGATGATGACTCACTGTTCTGCTCTCAGTCTCTCCTCCTAGGCTGTACGGGTCTGTGTAGATCCGTCCAGCCAGGGTGCTGCGCTGCCCCCTTCTGATTCCTGCTGTGGAAGTATCTCTGAGGCAGGGGCTGGGATTCTGTGCAGTGCCATCAGCGCGGGTCTGGCGGCGGGGGAGGAGCTTAAGCTGCCCAAGGAGATATAAACAAGGCCTGGGGAATGCCCAGGAAAAAATTCCAAGCCTACTTACCACCAGCTCGCAGACAACCAAATTAACCTGTCTAACAGTATGCGTTAAAAACAGGGGTTTAGTCCGCACGCATTTGCAAACGCATGCGTAAGCCACAGAGCCTCGTCACGGCACCCTGATATCTGTGGTCCTAACACTAAAATATGAGTGTCCCCACAGTGGAGGCACATGCATTCTGATGGATAAATGAGGGCAGGTGGACTGAAGGGCAGCCCATCCCTTCTTAAAGGTACAGGGCACACCAGACACCCAGCAAATAGCACAATGGCTGCAAAGGTGCTGACTGTCTGAGCCTGAGGCTGATCTGACTGACTCTAAGTGGAGCAGCCAGAGAGTAAGTTATGCCCAGTGTGCACTGTGGACTCTTGTCTTGTTCTTCTGACTGAGGGAGCACTGGAGCAGGGACAGTCACAGGACTCAGGGAGGGACTGGTCTGGGACTGAGGGTCAGTGCAGTGGACGCCCCAGCGCGGGAGAAAAAGCACAGATGGAAACAAGGAAAGAAGATGCTGCTGGGCTGGGTACCTACCTAGGTGTCTTAGCATGTGCGATGATAATAATGATTGCATCTGCAATCATATCTGCATTCTGCAATCATCAGTACAGGCCAGGGCCCTGCTAGCTGCTGAATCACTAGTGCAGAAGCTGCAGGTCTGTTTGATGAAGTGCCAAGCAAATGCTTCCCTGCAAAGTTTTCAAGGTGAAGTTCCACTTTAAAGAAAGGATGTAAAACTGAACTGCTCTGTCAGCCCAGGTTTGCAGATTGCCCTGAGTTGATAAATCCATGTTGTTTTTACTTGAAGCACTTTGAATATCCCCACCTTGGAGGTTACATTTAATAGGGCTAATGCCCCGTACACACGATCAGACTTTCCGAAAACAAAACCGTGGATTTTTGTTCGAAGGTTGTTGGCTCAAACTTGTCTTGCATACACACGCACAAATGTTGCCCAACAATTACGAACGTAGTGACGTACAAGACATACGGCAAGCTGATAAAAAGGAAGTTCAATAGTCATGAGCCACCCTTTGGGCTTCTTCTGCTAATGTTGAGTTTGGTGAGCATTCATTCTGAGCATGCGTGTTTGTACTTTGGACTTTTGTCCGACGGACTTGTGTACACGCATTTGGAAAGTCCGACAACACACATTAGTTGGCGGAAAAATTTGAGAACATGCTAGCCAACATTTGTTGGCGGAAAGTCTGACAACAAATGTCCAATGGAGCGTACACACGCTCAGACTTTCCGCCAACAAGCTCACATCCAACATTTGTTTTCAGAAAATCCGATCGTGTGTACGCGGCATAAGACTTGTAGACCATCTGATTGATATTTGTGTAGTTGTGCAAAATGTCTCCCAGCTGGAGTCTGGATATTGCCATTAGTAATAGCATACATAAGATTATACATTTTTTCTATTTTAATAAAATATAGAATGCATGACATTCACAATTAAGGAGCCTCGCCCCAATTGTCTGCCAATTTTTAAAGAGTGTCATCTCATATTTACAGTTATTAATTGAGTCACACTTTTCTGTGTTTTAATACGTTTGCAGTATGAACAAGTCTTACACGTGAAAACACCCCAAGGTAACAATTTACGCAGTTCACAACTACTAAGGAACTAACGTATGTTAATATTTGTTACGTATAGACGTCATTCTATTAGAGGTTATGCCAGGATAACTGTCAATAAAATACTTAATTAGCCTATATCATTAGTAAGAAAATGCCAATATTTCTGCGTAATTTATGCAATCCTATTAGCCTGATTGTCATACGGAGTGATCAAATACGTTTAACAATTAAGGTGACAACCATCCTGGTTCAACAACAAATCTCTTGGATTACTTTTTGCACATTGATCGTTTTTTGTTAAATTTTTTACTATAGCACTGTTTGAGACGCCTTCAGTGTTGCCAACTGTCAGTATTTTTACTGGCAGCCAGTAAAAAACAGGCAATTTTCTCCTGCCAGTAAATGCCAGTAAAAGGTTGCCAGTAAAAAATATGGCTGTGACGCTCGGCTTGGTCCAGAGCCAGCTGAGACCATCTGGGTGCCTTTTACAGTGTGATTGGGCGGCTCTGGTAGAGGCGGTGCAATGGAGCCAAGCAGAGTGGCCAGAACCTCGCGCGCAGGTCTGCGGTATGGGAGCAAGCCAGGCTGGGACCGTCAGTGCTGTTTAGACTGGAGTGGACTGAAGGGACCACTTGGCTTGGAGAGAGACTGTCACTGTGACTCAGGGGGGGACGTGTCGTCTTTCCAGAACTTTCTGGGAACATAGTGAGCAGCAGAGGGCAGAGTCTGAGCTGGTCTTGGATACAGCCACAGCCAATCCCTGGTCAAGAAGAATGGCCAGCAGGGGGCTGAAAGGTGTATATAAAAGGCTGAGAGCAGAGAGTAGCAGGGTCCTTTGCCAGCAGGAGAGTGACCCAGCATGTAAATGCTGTCAAACCTTCCAAGGCTTAGGAGGAGAGATAGAAAAGGTCCTGGATGATTCTCGTTCACCAAGAAGCCAGAGGATTACCCCTAAAAGTTGCAGGAACACCCATGGCAACGCCCAGAGGGGATCTTCCTGGGAAACTTCATGCCAGTGTCAAACTGAAGATGAGAGGAAGCCTTCAGATTTCCTGGATCACAGTGAGAAGTAGGATTGCCACCTTTTCTTCAAGCCAAACTCGAACACTTTAGGGAGTGGTTTTGCCTCCTTAAAGTGTAACTAAAGGCAAAACTTTAGCAGTCACAAAAAAATAATAATAATACATTTTTTAAACATGGCCCTTAAAAAAAAAAGTCCTTAAGTGCACTGTGTTCGGGCACCGGACACAGTGCACTATGGGAAGCGCCACGTCTATGCAATCACGAGATTTTGCGCTTCATTGGCGGGGTTTGGAGCTGCTTTGCGGCGTAATCGATCGCGCCAAGCAGCTTCCGCCCGGCTCTTTGTTCTCAGTGTGAGAACAAAGTCACTTCTGGCAGGCTACAAAAAGATGGCCACTGTGAAGACTAATCTCCTTGTGTTCACTGGAGAGGGGATGCCCCTCCCCTCTCCACTGAACACACGGAGAAACCAGGAACTAGCTGGGGAGAGACAGACGCGGCTTGATGAAGGGATGTGCTGCCGGGGACACAGATGTGAGGAGGGCCCTGCTGCTCTGCTGATGGGGACACAGATGTAAGGAGGGGCTCCGCTGACGGGGACACAGATGTAAGGAGGGGCTCCGCTGACGGGGACACAGATGCTGACATGTTACTGTACATGTTACACCCTAAATATGGGTGTAACATGTAACATGTTCAGAAAGTGAACATATCCTTTAAGCCCCATAATAGATGTAATATTGCATAGTGATGGATAAAAATCTCAATAACGCATGGCATAAAACAGGTCCTGCTACAGTCTAATCATGACATTTAGTATAAAGGAATGCAGTTTGCATTCTTTCACTGAAATGTTCAAGTCTTACCAAGAAATTTAGAGTTCACAATGTTGTCATCATTCAGTAAGGGTGTAAATATGACATCCAAGGAGTTCTGAAGCCCTGGGCATGGGGAAAAGATGATAAAATTGATGAGGCTGGGAGTAGACGGCAAGTGCCCAGACCTGTCCCATGCATTATACTTCACTTACTTGTTACAGCGAGCAGCACACAGGTTTCTCTCTCGCTGAGCACCTCATTGGCGTAGCGCTGCTGATTTTCCAGTAGATTTTTCACTTGTCCACTTTCATCCGCTAACTCCACATCACCTGCAAAATTCACATGTGAGACACAAAGGTGGCTTGTTATAGAGTCCTATACACTGAAAAGTGTGCCCCAAGGTCTCTCCTAAATAAAAGTATTATCTCAGGGTTATCAGAGTATTCATTTAACTTGTATGTCAAACAGACGCTGATCTTTCAAAAAATACAGAATCGGTTTCTTGCACAGCCCTTTGTATCTACTAACCTGAGACCAGCCACTCAAAAAACATAACAGCAAGACATATTTCACCTTCGTTGCTTTTGAAAAAAGGGTAAATTCATCAGACTAACTTCAGCAGAGCACAAGGTACAATCTGCTACAACCAGGACTTTATTACCGTATTTATCGGCGTATAACACACACAGGCGTATAACACGCACATTCATTTTAAGAGGGAAGTTTCAAGAAAGAAACCTAAATTTTAAATAAGGAACTTTGAAGCAAAATAAGGGTCAGTGCCCATCTGCAGCCTCATCAGTCCACATCAATGCAGCCATACCATTGCCATCAATGCAGCGGCCTCACCATTGCCTTCAATGCAGCTGCCTCAACATTGCCTTCAATGCAGCAGCCTCACCATTGCCTTCAATGCAGCAGCCTCACCATTGCCATCAATGCAGCAGCCTCAACATTGCCATCAATGCAGCAGCCTCACCATTGCCATCAATGCAGCAGCCTCACCATTGCCATCAATGCAGCAGCCTCACCATTGCCAAAAATTCAGCGGCCTCACCATTGCCATCAATGCAGCGGCCTCACCATTGCCATCAATGCAGTGGCCTCACCATTGCCTTCAATGCAGCGGCCTCAACATTGCCTTCAATGTAGCGGCCTCACCATTGTCTTCAATGCAGCGGCCTCACATTGCCTTCAATGCAGCGGCCTCAACATTGCCTTCAATGTAGCGGCCTCACCATTGTCTTCAATGCAGCGGCCTCAACATTGCCTTCAATGTAGCGGCCTCACCATTGCCTCAATGCAGCAGCCTCACCATTGCCATCAGTGTAGCCTGATCAATGTGCAGCCTAGAGGGGACAGGGAGGGGGGCGGGATGAGTGCCAACAGATTACATACAGTGAAAATCTCCTATGATAGACAGAACAGTGGTCCAATGGCAGCCCAGGAGACGGGACTTCCCATTACAGGGGCAGCCAAGTAAACAGGAAATTCTCATTGTATGTAATCTGATGGAGCTCGTCCCGCCCCCCTCCCTGTCCCCTCCAAGGCAGCTAAAAGTGAAGTATTGGCATGTAACATGCACGCGGTATTTGCACCCAATTTTCATGATGAAAAAGTGAGTGTTATACGCCAAAAAAAGTACTTTTCTTTTTTTTTTAAGATCTTTTATTGAGTTTTCTTTTAGAGAAACAAAACCCCACACAGGGGCCAAAACTTGCTAGACCACCGGCACCGTCAAACAACAAAAAGCACAGTAGAACATTTACAACTCGAGTGTGTATCTCACCCTCGTACTAAATTGTAGATCAAGCAGAAAAAGCATCCCCAGTAGGCCGGCATGGCCTAGTCCATCTCCCCCACTAGTCCGATATGTCGCAGGCATAAAAAGTTACCCCTTAATGAGAAACATCTGACATGTGTGCCATAGAATCATCTTTAAGCCATGTATGCCAAACTTTGTTACATTTCTTTGGACGCCCTCTATTATAGTAAATATCCTTATAAAAGGGCAGGGGTGAGTTGACCAGCTTCATCCAGGCTGAGACCGTTGGAGGGGTGGGCTTTTTCCGTGCAAGGGTTATTGCCTTCGTGGCATAAAATAGAAGAAGCCCCAGCAACATCCGTCCTGCCACCATAGGGGCCAACTCCTCGCTCAAACCCAGCGGGCAGACCCATATAGAAGGGCAAAGGTCTCGCCCAGAGACATTGTGTATAATACGAACCACTGACTCCCAGTATTGGGTGATTACAGGGTACGACCAGAAGATGTGAATGAAAACTCCCCTGGGGTGAGAACATCTCCAACAGTCCGTAGGTGTGTTTGGGTCCATCTTATATACTCTATTAGGCATATAGTAGGCTCTGTGCACTATTTTAATAAGGATAAGCCTGTCTCTGAGGGAGACAAGTTGTATGAAAACAACCAGGACTTTATTTCAGCGGGAATGTGGGGGAATGCAGTTCAGCACCTCCAGCACTTATGTAATGGCAAGGGGTGCTGGGTGTGCTGGAGGGTCTATTGATGCTGGCTGCTGGGGATCTAGTGTTGCTGTGGGGGGGGGGTCTTATGTTGCTGGGAAGAATCTACTGTTGAGGGAGGGGTCTATTATTGCTGGGTGCTGGAGAGCCTATTAATGCTGTCTGAGAGATCTACTGTTTGCTGGGGGTGGATCTATTGTTTCTGAGGAGGTATTTAGTTATGGGGGGGGGGGGGGTATTGTTGCTCTATTTTAGTTCTTTTTTTGCTATCACTAAAAAATTCTAAACAAATTACTTAGCACCACAAAATGATACTTGGTTCTGTATTCTCTAAAAGGGCAGTACTGGGAGGTGGGTAGAGGGTGGTACCAAAGGACGGTGCTCAGAGATGGTTAGGGGAGGAGATAAGAGGTGACTCAGAAGAGAGGAGTACCTGCACCTATTCTCTGAGTACCTGCACCTATGCGCTAGAAACCACCAGCCCATGCTGAGGAGACCCAATAGGCTCGGGAGGTTCGGCAAAGGCCATGTGATTGCTTTAAAAAAAAATTACACTACAGGTATGCCGTAACATGACATTACCCAAAAGTCTTTTCTTCTAAAGAGCATTATTTACAGACCATATCCTGAAGATATTATAGAAACCAACAAACAAAAAAAGTTCATCATTGTCTGAGAGACTTATTCCAGGCACAAAAAGCATTTTGTCAGATGGCTGTGGATATAACTCTGGATTGGCATTAGGTTTGCCACCTTTTCTTTAAGTCAAACCCGACTTAAAGGCGCAAAGCAATTTTTTTTATAGTATAAACTATACATATATTTTGCGATTAAATAACATTTCTAATCATTTAAAGTTAATCACAAGAGTCCCCCTTTACATCAGAGTCCACAGAGTTCCCCTTTTACATCAGAATCCACAGAGTTCCCCCTTTATATCTGAACTCGCAGAGTTCCCTTACACCGTAAGGGGCGACTCTGCAGACTCTGATGTAAGGGAGAACTCAGGGGACTCTGACATAAGGAATGCTCTGGGAACCCTGATTTAAGGGGGAACAGTGAGAACTCTGATGTATGGAGAGGACTCTGATGTAAGGGGGAACACTGTGGCCTCTGGTGTAAAGGTGAACTCTGATGTAAGGGGTGCTCTGAGAACCCTGATTTACCTTAGTGTACTCACTCAGAGGCAGGAGAGAGAAGGGAGGAGACTTCAGTCATAGACAGGGATGGATGATGAGCTCACTCACCCCTTGGCAGTCAGCACCTCTCATCTAGATGTATCGGAGGCTGCTGGACTTCAAATTTCCCGCCCCCCACTTTCCTTTTCTGAGGCACAGCGTCGGGAATTGGAGTGTGGGCAGACACAGCGGGGTCGGAGCGGGAGGAAGAGGAGCAGATCGAGCCCTCTCTCCTCTCCTGTCTGTGAATAGGAGGGGATTGTTAGTGTTGGCTTTGGGCAGTGTGAAAGAGGGTGTAACAGACACTCTCAGCTTAGACACCTGCAGGCAGCAACCCTGCTAGGAAGCCATAGTCTGGTCTGAATAATGTGTCCGGGTTTTAGGCAGTCTGAAACCCAGGCACAAAACCCGAACTGTCCGGGTGAATCCCGAACAGGTGGCAACCCTAACTGGCATGGGTCTTGGCAGCTGAGCGGATGGCAACATGAACCCTGTTGTTTGTAGTTACACCCTGCCCCGGTTTTACCTTCATTGTCACAGTGGCAGCTGCTCTTGATACCTTCCAGCAGAAGTTGCACCCTGCAGTTAATATTAAACAGCATTTCTTCACTATCTGTAGAGAGAAATCCGTTTTAAAACTTGAAATGACAAAATGGCAGAAGTGTTTTATACAACCAACCTTCACCAATGAGATGTGTTTATATCAAAGCATGTTCAGGCAAACAAGGCCAATGGGGAAGGGCTCTTATGTTTGCCGGAGCTGAAAAACCTCATGAACATTGGTCACCCAGTGATAACCGCTGTCTCTCCAGAGGCCCTCTAGAAAGCAAAAGTTTGAAGTCTCTTCGATAACCTACACAGGATCTAGTCTTCCACATCCTTACCATAACAACTTATATATGCTCAAGATATGGCCCTCTGAAATAATTTAGAAATAATTCATGCATCCTGGTAACTTCTGCAGCCCGTAGCACAGATCTGCTTTAGCAGTGGGTGTCAAAAATCTTAATTACATCTGTGGAGTCCATATTTTTGGAGTTGAGGGAACTTGTTTATGATCAGTGACTAAAGCCAGAGACAGCCAGGCAGTGCTGGGACAAGGTAATTTAGCGCCCAGGGCAAAGACACCAAACTGCGCCCCCCCCCCCCCCCCCCTCCCCTTCCAAAAAAATTTTTAAAAATTGAGCACTAATCGGCATACTTAGCCCCGAACACAAATAATACCCCCTTACTAGCATAAATTCTCCCCCCCCAATCCCCATTTCTAACAGGCCCAATATTTCCTTTCCTAGCACAAATCTCCCCCCCATCACTTCTTCTAGCACAACCCCCCCCCCCCCCAAAATCCCCCTCCTAGCACAAATCCCCCCCCCCCCATCTCCACGGCACAAATCCTCTCTCCTGGCACAAATTCTCTTTCCCCCACAGAACAAATCCTCCCTCCCAGCACAAATCTTACCCCTTTCACCCCCCAAAATCCCCCTCCCAGCACAAATCTTACCCCTGTCACCCCCCAAAATCCCCCTCCCAGCACAAATCTTACCTCTTTCACCCCCCAAAATCCCCCTCCCAGTACAAATCTTACCCCTGTCGCCCCCGAAAATCCCCCTCCCAGCACAAATCTTACCCCTGTCGCCCCCGAAAATCCCCCTCCCAGCACAAATCTTACCCGTCACCCCCCAAAATCCCCCTCCCAGCACAAATCTTACCCCTGTCACCCCCCAAAATCCCCCTCCCAGCACAAATCTTACCCCTGTCACCCCCCAAAATCCCCCTCCCAGCACAAATCCTACCCCCAAATTTCCCCTCTAAAACAAATACCCCCAATTATCCCTAGCATAAATTCTCCCCCCCCAATCCCCATTTCTAACAGCCCGAATATTTCCTATCCTAGCACAAACCCCCCCCCCCCATCACCTCTTCTATCACAACCCCCTCCCCCCAAATACCCCTACTAGAAAAAAAATCTTATCCTGGCACCCCTCAAATTCCCCATCCCAGCAGAACCCCCCCAGAACTCCCTTCCTAACACAACAGCACAAATACACCCCCCTCCCCCATATCATTCCCACCTAGAAGTAATCATTTTCTCCCTACAAATACTCTCATCCTCCCCTTGTGTTCTCAGTGCAGCTCTCCCTTCCCTCAGCTTGGCAGCAGCTTTCCTCACACACAGACCTCAGATACAGTGCGGCACAGCGCCCTGTGATGCCCACCTTCCGACGTTCCTCCTCATGTTGTCCTGTCAGAGCTGAGGAGGAGCCGGTTTCTAAACTTGCCTGTGCGGCAGCTAGCGGGAGAGATACAGCTGCTGAAGGGGACCGGGATCGCGGCTCAGAGATGCCCGCCTCCCACCCACACTGCTTTCAAACTTACAGCAAGAGACAGGCTCCTTGGCTCCTATAGGTTGCAGCGCGGCAACAGCTCTCCGCGCTCCACTGAGTCCTCCCACCCCACCTCCGGCCGTGAGTGACCTCACGCCGCCGGCCGGGACTACGAGGCTGCTTCGTAGGGGGAGTGAACAGTGAAGCTGACAGGGAAAGGAGGTGAAGCCAGGGCTTGTTGTGCCAGATGCAGGAGTGCACTCGGCACACTTACAATTTTTCAGGTACAACGCCACTGGCTAGTGTGTATAATGACAGGTGTGAAGCACATTGCCAGCTCTTCACCTGCGCCCCCCCTAGTATAGAAAATCGTACCGCCCAGGGCATCCGCCCCTTCCGCCCCTGCCTTGTACCGGCCCTGCAGCCAGGCAATCAGCGTGTAGGCAGGTTGAAATGTGTGTAGTTAGTCCAGCAGCTGGCCCAGGCTGGAGAAGGGCATGTTCGGCTCAGTTCCCAGGCTTTTGGTGGGTTCACCTGTGATATAAAGGAAGGAACTGCAAAGACCAGAAGGGGAGCCAGGTGTCGGAGTGGACTAGGTAGAACTGAGGGGATGAAGACCCACCTGTGAGCGCTACGACAGCCCTGAAGATAATGGGAGTCATGGACAGCATACAAGTCATGGACAGTGCCTACATGGACTCCCACCTCACGGAGGTATGCCTGGGCCACTACATCATGTTTGTAGTCAGAGTCTTCACTTGGAAATATGATAATCCTAACTACCGAGACCTGAGGTGTGCCTTGGCCTAGCTGGTCAGTATGCCTAAAAGAGGGCATACCCTGAATGACTATGTATGAAATAAAAATGAAATGATGAAAGTATGGGGGAATGGATGGGTGGGAACCCAGAAACGAGCTGACAAAGGATCTAATAGAGGATGAGGAGGGATATATAGCCCTCAGACTCCTACAAATTCAGGCTAGCCTGCGGCCAGCCTTCTAACTTGTTAAAATCAGGGAAATTACATTGTTTTTGCTGTATTATCATGCAGCATACCCTATTTCCCCGAAAATAAGACCTAGCGTGATTGTCGGTGATGGCTGCAATATAAGCTCTACCCCCCAAATAAGCCCTAGTTAAAGTCCTTGTAGGTCTTATTTTCAGGGTAGGGCTTATTTTCGGGGAAACTGGGTAGGGCTTATTTGGGGGGTAGGGCTTATATTGCAGCTATCACCGACAATCACGCTAGGTCTTATTTTCGGGGAAACAGGGTAACCATTCTAAGCCTGGTCTGAAGTAATTCATAGGTAAGCAAGTAAAGGCGCAAAGAACTGGATATCTCTATATTACCATCTTGTTAATGGCAAAGGGTAATTGTGACTATTAAAATCCATAAAAGTCTATATGGGCAAAGCAAGTTCAATAAAGAGTTAAAAGTCCACACGGATGGCTGCCTTCCAAAGAGAGCTGAAACCAAGCCCCAAAAGATCTGCAGAAAAACGAGGAAGAGAGGCGCCTCTAAGTGCAGTATGTAAACTGAATTTAATAAAAACACTGTACAAAAACACTCACATTTGTTGAATTAAAATAAAGCATATCGTGTAGTTAATTTCCTGGAGGAGAGGGGTCCGTCAGATCAGTCACTGCATCGCTGTCTCCTGCTGTGCGTACGGCTGTGCTTGAGCCACCGCTGAAGCCGGCCGCGGTGATGAGATACTCCAAAGCGAGGCCTGGAACGCTGGTGGAAAGCAGGCGCGGGGCTGTGACGTCACCGAGATGCGACGCGTTTCACGAGCGTACGGGCTACGATGTCACGGTAGCCGCGCTCCTTCATCAAGCTGCCAGTGAATCGTGGGGATGGTTTAAAAAGAGCATGGGGGCGGGAATAAGTGGACAAAAGGGAGGAAAGAGGAGGGGGGTGGGGGACGGAATGGAAAACGAAAAAGATAAAGGAAGGGAGGGAAGGGACGAAGAAAAAGGGGGGGGGGGGAGGGGTGGCCATGTATATAAATTACAAATTACAAACAAACTTTTAGCAGGTAATTATTCATTATTTTAGTTTTATTATTTTTATTATTATTATTTTTATTTTTTATTTTTATTTACTTTAACCTTACGAGCCATATACATGCACAGGGGCCTTGTAGTAGAGGTTTTTCCATTTTCCCATGTGCGCGTATGCTCATGACCAGATGCATATTTGTGCACATATGTGTAATGTAAGTAGATGTATCAATAGTTTCGATCACTTTAGTAAGGTTCAACCTTTACACCATCCAACTACTCCTCAACCTAATCATTTTATTTAATTACCACTTGTTTGGGTCACTTATTAGTTTTTAATGACCGTGAGTAATCACTGGCCTCAACCCCCCCCCCCTTTTTTTGTTCGTATGTATTATCTTATGATTGATCATCAATAACCTTCTCCAAGTTTTTATTATCATTACTTCAATCGTACTTCCATAATTTCTCTGACGTGTCCTCACCTATACCTCTCTTATTTAGCCCTCTCAATCAGGCATAATTCTCATGTATGTATACACTTATATTCATACGATCAATTGTTATTGTTTATTTATTATTCTTCATTATTCATTTATTATTTTTTATTATTTAATTATCATCTATTATTATTATTACTTTTTATTTAATTACTTATTCCACTTATTTTTATTATCATTATTCATTTTCTTTTCCTTTTTTATTATTATTAATTTTATTATTACTATTATCAAATTCTTCTCTTTCTTTTTTCTTATGATTTATTGAGACTAATTTTTAATTTTTGATATGCACCTTTATTACCTGCTAAAAGTTTGTTTGTAATTTGTAATTTATATACATGGCCACCCCTCCCCCCCCCCTTTTTCTTCGTCCCTTCCCTCCCTTCCTTTATCTTTTTCGTTTTCCATTCCGTCCCCCACCCCCCTCCTCTTTCCTCCCTTTTGTCCACTTATTCCCGCCCCCATGCTCTTTTTAAACCATCCCCACGATTCACTGGCAGCTTGATGAAGGAGCGCGGCTGCCGTGACATCGTAGCCCGTACGCTCGTGAAACGCGTCGCATCTCGGTGACGTCACAGCCCCGCACCTGCTTTCCACCAGCGTTCCAGGCCTCACTTTGGAGTATCTCATCACCGCGGCCGGCTTTAGCGGTGGCTCAAGCACAGCCGTACGCACAGCAGGAGACAGCGATGCAGTGACTGATCTGACGGACCCCTCTCCTCCAGGAAATTAACTACACGATATGCTTTATTTTAATTCAACAAATGTGAGTGTTTTTGTACAGTGTTTTTATTAAATTCAGTTTACATACTGCACTTAGAGGCGCCTCTCTTCCTCGTTTTTCTGAAGTAATTCATAGGGGTGCATGCTGCTTCTGGCACACAACATGGCGTAGTCAGAAAGGTCCCGCTCACAAGCGCTGTCAGGAAGGGGCCTAAATAATTATTGATCAATAAATAATTTAAAGATCTCCTCGTCTGCATACGTGTACCAAAAAAGAAAAAGCCAGTGTATGGACATGACAGCTCAGGTTTTTCAGTTGGCCTTCATATTTTTAAAGAAGGCCCAGTTAATCTTGGTATATAACCGTATCTATCATCACAGTATGGCCACACAAATGTTGAAAGATGATACATTTTCCACCTACCTCCATAGAGGACCCTTATAAACATCTCTGCCTTTTTCTTGAAGCTGTGGAGCACTTGAAATCACAGTCTCGCCTCCTGGACAGAAGAGCTGATAACTGAGTTGGTTTATGAAGCAAACACAAGCAATCACCAGGGAGAGAAATGGAACAGCCACCCATTAGCAGTCATTGCGTTAGTACTTATTTACCAAGCATCCTCTGATTGCTGAGTAAATAGATTATTACATGAAAGGGCCAGCATACAGCCAGCTCAGCTTTGGCTTTACTAAGTTTTGTCTCCAAGGTATTGTTAGGGATTGGTGCCAGGAAGGCATTAGATCTGCACAGAATTCTTGTGTCTGCTCGAATTTATACCCCTGAGATCAGACTGTTGTACCTCAAGTGACATGTCTCCTTCCTTCTCCCATATGACATCATGCTGCTCCCATAAAAACATGCAGGGTGCAACAATGCAAAATACTGACAACGCAGTCATCATAGTACACTTACATGTCATACACACAGTAAAAAAAAAAAAACATTAGAGCTCCTACACACATTTTATGAGGCTCCTAGAGTTCTATTGTAAAGACGCATGGTTTTTGTGACGAATGTGATGTCAGACCCCAAACGCTTTCCCCTCACACAGCGCTGTCCCCTCACTTTCCACAAAGCACAAAGATTTTCCAGCATGTGGGACAGTGTTGCCAACCGTCAGTATTTTTACTGGCAGCCAGTAAAAAACAGGCAATATTATTCTGCCAGTAAAAGGAAAAAGTTGCCAGTAAAAATATGGCTGTGATGTTCGGCAGGGTCCAGAGCCTGGCCCAGACCATCCGAGTGCCTGCTACAGTGTGTTCGGGCAGCTCTGGTGGAGGCGGTGCCCGAGTGTGTCATGTGATGTCATAGTGCAAGGGAGCCAAGCAGAGCGGCCAGAGCCTCGTGTGTGGGTCTGCAGGACAGGAGCAGGGCAGGAGCAGGGCAGGTCGGGAGCGGGACTGTCAGTGCTGTTTAGACTGGAGTGGACTGAAGGGACCAAGAATCAACTTTGTGTGTGTGTGCCTTCCTATTCTAATTCCTTGCCCTTCTGAGTCCTGTTCCTGAGCTACTTACTTACTATATCGAAAATAAAATAAGAAATATGTTTTTTGCCCTAATACCTTAAATCACTTTGCTAATTGCATATTGTTATTGTTTGTAGCCTAAATACTAAAATTTGCACTTAAAACTGTAATTTTGTAACTTTTGGAAATGCCAGTAAAAACTTGGCTTTGCCAGGAAATTTTGGGTGTCGTGTCAGTAAATTTCAATCTGGTAGGTTGGCAACACTGATGTGGGACCACAAGCTAGGTGCCAGCAGACTGAGAGCGATTGACACTGGATTTGGTTACCTATGCAGTTAACCTGTTATATGGCCACCAGGTTATAGGGCTATCGACCCTTCACAATAACAATTGTGACGTTTAATAAATGTCTAATACACACTGTCATGACAGACAGGAATATTTAGAGACTCTACCAGTTCAGTCAAAACTTAAAGCAGAGCTCCACCCAAAAAGGAGAAGCTCTGCTTGTTCGCACCCCCCTCCACTGCCACATTTGGCACTTTTTCTTGGGACAGGCTTTGGGGTCGTGTCACCTTGAGGGGGAGGGGGGGTGCATTCTGGGAGTCTGTCCTGGGGATTTGAATGTTGGTGCAGATGGGGATGGTATCGCGGATGGTACTTGTTTTTCTACCAGGCGGACATTCGCCCTTATCTGAAGCCAGCTTCTGGTATAAGAATTATTGTAGAAGCTCTTCGAGCTGCAGGTGGTTCACAAGCCTTGCTGTTGTCTTGGCATCAAGAGCCTGTGGGCGTTTGTTTGCCTATCCCATAGTGAGCTTGCTTTGTCCGACTTAGGTGAAGTACTCCTTCAATACATCCAGATCAATGATGGCACACCTGCAAACAGTCATTAGTTAGCCAAAGAGCCGCCACTTGCCACCAATCTATGGCTGGCTATCGCAGTAAGAAGCATTGGAAGGCGAGCAACAGGGACAAACAAGGCCAAGGATAAATCCAAGGGAAAAACCAAGCTTTACTTACCACCAGCCCGCAGACAACCAAATAACCAGTCTATCAGTATGCGTTAAAAGCAGGAGTGGCTCCTCTTCAGTCCACCCGCTCTCACCTATCCATCAGAATGTATGTTCCTCCACTGTGGGGACACTTATAAATTAGTGTTAGATACCACAGATACCCGGGTGCCTTGACGTGGCTCTGTGGCTTACGCATGTATTTGCAAATGTGTGCAGACTAAACCCCTGCTTTTAACACATACTGATAGACAAGTTATTTGGTTGTCTGCGGGCTGGTGGTAAGTTAAGCTTGTTTTTTCCCTCGGATTTATCCTTGGCCTTGTTTGTATTAGTTAGCCAAAGTAGCTATACCTAGCTCCTTACAAACCAACAATGGTAGAAGGTTCCAGTGCACAATCACCTTGCGGTTCCTAAAGTTAATTCTAAGGTCCCGCTACATGGCCGGGCTGCAACCACCGAAAGTAATTGCTGTATGTTCCACCAGCAGTCTCTCGCGGAGACCTCATGCAGATGCAGAGATGTCAACCACATGACAGGCAGGGGACCCAATCCGATTCTATTATGGCGCATTCTTTCAGCACTACTGATGGGCTTAGTAGTCCTCATTGCACCTGTCTTTGGCAGGAAGCCAGTAGCTTACTAACTTTCTTATGACAGAATTTGCTGAAGCTTCCCACCCTGATAGCTAGTTATTGATCTATCACATTCACATGTATGCTGCCATGGAGGCACGGGGAAAACAGAAAATTATTTCCTACTTACCGTAATTTTTTTTTCCTGGTGCCTATCCTTGGCAGCATGCCGAACCCACCCAGTTCGTTCCTAGTGATGTACAGGGAATGGGCTGTTGTGTTAACCTTTTATAGCTATGCACTGGTCCTGTGGACTGGGCTACTATAATACATATGCTGCCATGGCTAGGCACCATGAAAAGAAAATTACAGTAAGTAGGATAGAATTTTCTGTTGCATTATTGCTTCTTTTCTTACATAATACCTTTTTTTCTGTATTTATTTTGTTTGCACCTTTTTACTTGTTTACTTATTAAAAAATATTTTAAAATCAATAACAGTATCTCAAACGCACTAAGCCAGAACTTAAAGTAGAATTATAGGCAAAACTACCAGTTTCGTCATTTTTTTTTGTCATCTGTATCCCATTGGGGAGATTTCCCTTCACTTCCTGTCCCATAGCCAAACAGGAAGTGAGGGAAAATCCTGGAAAATTAAAGGAATCTTTTGGGGATCCCCAGGTCACCAGAACTAGTGTCACCGTTGGAAAATTTCTCCTCTATTACTTTTCTGGGGACAACCCAAAATTTGGGATTTTCTTTTACTTTCAATGATAATGATAAACAGGACAAATATAGAGGATGAATGTCCCTAATGGGGACACAGTTAGCAATAAAAACAGATAGGTGTTATCCCTCTCCACTCTATCCAAAACAAAAGAAAAAAAAAGTTTTGCCTTTTGTTATACTGTACTTAAACAACTAAAACAACAAACATTTCCTGAAGAGGGGAAGGGGAGAGTTTACACTATTGGTCGCTGGGCGCCTCTCTCCCCTTCCCCTCTTCTGTTTCAGTGTGGGTTCCCTAACCCCAGAGCAGGCTGTCTGTTTCCATTGGATACTACAGACATTTCTCATTGATTTTTTGTCTTCCATTTCCATGCAGACGGAGTATATAAGAGACACTGGGGTTGATTTATTAAAGGCAAATAGGCTGTGCACTCTGAAAGTGCAGTTGCTCCAGAGCTTAGTAAATTAGGTAAAGCTTCACTTTGCAAAGAATACCCAATCACGTTCCAGAAAAATAAAAAAAACAGCATTTTTGCTTACACATGATTGGAAGATAGAAGTCCGCAGAGCTTCTGCTCATTTACTAAGTTCTGGAGCAACTGCACTTTCAGAGTGCACAGTCTATTTGCTTTTAGTAAATAAACCCCACTGTTTCATACAATATCTCACAAAAGTGAGTACACCCCTCACGTGTTTGTAAATATTTTATTCTATCTTTTCATGTGACAACACTGAAGAAATGATACTTTGCTACAATGTAAAGTAGTGAGCGTACAGCTTGTATAACAGTGTAAATTAATGTCTAAACTGCTGGCAACAAAAGTGAGTACACCCCTAAGTGAAAATGTCCAAATTGGGCCCAATTAGCCTTTTTCCCTTCCCGGTGTCATGTGGCTCATTAGTGTTACAAGGTCTCAGGTGTGAACCGGGAGCAGGTGTGTTAAATTTGGTGTTATCGCTCTCACTCTCTCATACTGGTCACTGGAAGTTCAACATGGCACCTCATGGCAAAGAACTCTCTGAGGATCTGAAAAAAAGAATTGTTGCTCTACATAAAGATGGCCTAGGCTATAAGAAGATTGCCAAGACCCTGAAACTGAGCTGCAGCACGGTGGCCAAGACCATACAGCTGTTTAACAGGACAGGTTCCACTCAGAACAGGCCTCGCCATGATCGACCAAAGAAGTTGTGTGCACGTGCTCAGCGTCATATCCAGAGGTTGTCTTTGGGAAATCGACGTATGAGTGCTGCCAGCATTGCTGCACACTGCATCAAATTGGTCTGCATGGTTGTCATCCCAGAAGGAAGCCTCTTCTAAAGATGATGCACAAGGAAGCCTGCAAACAGTTTGCTGAAGACAAGCAGACTAAGGACATGGATTACTGGAACCATGTCCTGTGGTCCGATGAGACCAAGATAAACTTATTTGGTTCAGATGGTGTCAAGCGTGTGTGGCGGCAACCAGGTGAGGAGTACAAAGACAAGTGTGTCTTGTCTACAGTCAAGCATGGTGGTGGGAGTGTCATGGTCTGGGGCTGCATGAGTGCTGCCGGCACTGGGGAGCTACAGTTCATTGAGGGGACCATGAATGCCAACATGTACTGTGACATACTGAAGCAGAGCATGATCTCCTCCCTTCGGAGACTGGGCCGCAGGGCAGTATTCCAACATGATAACGACCCCAAACAAACCTTCAAGATAACCACTGCCTTGCTAAAGAAGCTGAGGGTAAAGGTGATGGACTGGCCAAGCAAGTTTCCAGACCTAAACCCTATTGAGCATCTGTGGGGCATCCTCATAGGGAAGGTGGAGAAGCGCAAGGTCTCTAACATCCACCAGCTCCGTGATGTCGTCATGGAGGAGTGGAAGAGGACTCCAGTGGCAACCTGTGAAGCTCTGGTGACCTCCATGCCCAAGAGGGTTAAGGCAGTGCTGGAAAATAATGGTGGCCACACAAAATATTGACACTTTGGGCCCAATTTGGAGATTTTCACTTAGGGGTGTACTCACTTTTGTTGCCAGCAGTTTAGACATTAATGGCTGTGTGTTGAGTTATTTTGAGGGGACAGCAAATTTACACTGTTATACAAGCTGTACACTCACTACTTTACATTGTAGCAAAGTGTCATTTCTTCAGTGTTGTCACATGAAAAGATAGAATAAAATATTTACAGAAATGTGAGGGGTGTACTCACTTTTGTGAGATACTGTAGGTATATAACTCTTTTCATTCACCATCTTTTGGACCTTTTATCAGACAAGCTAGGGCAGCTCTGTGAATTTCTGTTTGTTTCTTGAACAAACATTTCCTACACAAAGTTGGTAATGGATCATTTTACAGTGAAACATTACAAAGTTTCACAAACAATACATAAATCAAAGTTTATTTACAGTTCCCATGTGTATTTGTGAAAAGAATATAAAACAATAAAACCAGCCATTATTAAACCTGTCGGAGCAAGTTTTCTGTATCGCCTATATGAGGTTTGGCTGTACACATGAGTAGGTCTCTGAGTTTAAAGCGGTATTAAATACAAAACCCAAAATGTAATATATTGTGGCTTACCAATCATTAAATGCAATGCCTGCATTTGTTTTCATTTTTTTTCACCTGGTGATCCGACCGGTACCCCACCTCCTGTATTAGTGAGACACAACTCTGGATGAAGGAGCACAGGGGGCACAGCAGACAGCAGCATTGTCAATCTGGGGGGAGGGGAGTGTTAGCTGTACTAGCAGATTTAAATACATTAACAAACTGAAGTCAAACTCCAGCTAACACTTTATAATCAGTTACAGCAAAAAAAAAAAAGTTTCCTTTTGGGATTTTACATAATAATAGCTGATCATTGTAAGCACCCGTCAGTGTTAAATGATTTGTCTCATCCCTGTAACAGATACATCTGCAAGAGAGCTTGTCCTTTTTGAAAAACAACATACTTGTTGGGCAGGATCACCCGATGAAAACAAAGAATGCCTAAAAAAGAAAACAAATGCTGCTATCTCAACCTGAGAATTGGTAAGCTGCCAGCGGCTGCTGCTCATGCAGGGCCCAAGGGAGCCGCCCCTTAATTCATGAGTCCACCCCCTAATCACAGTGGTGTAGTGGGTAGCACTCTCGCCTAGCAGTAAAAAGGGTCGCTGGTTCGAATCCCGACCACGACACTACCTGCCTGGAGTTTGCATGTTCTCCCTGTGCCTGTGTGGGTTTCCTCCGGGTACTCCGGTTTCCTCCCACACTCCAAAGACATGCTGGTAGGTTAATTGGATCCTGTCTAAATTGTCCCTAGTATGTATTAATGTGAGTTAGGGACCTTAGATTGTAAGCTCCTTGAGGGTGTAGGGACTGATGTGAATGTACAACGTACAGTCCCTGACAAAAGTCTTGTCGCTTCTCTATTTTGTAGAAATTCCTGCTATTAACCTGACTTTTAATTAATCAATTGGTGTTAGAAATAGCTCATATGAAAAGCTAAAGCCCTCCCAAATGATGTTTAATGCACTGAAATAAATTCGTTTCACTGAAAAAAAGATTTATCATTTAATCAAGACACACAGGTCAAATTTTGGCAAGACAAAAGTTTTGTCGCCTATACAGAAATTGAACAACTTTACCGAAAATCCAAAAATATGTCAGTAAATTAAGTAGTGGTGCTGTGAGATCCAAATTTAATATCTTGTATGACTTCCATGAGCTTGAAGGACAGCATCCATGCGGTTTGGCAAGGATTCATACAATTTATTGATGAAGTCATCAGGAATAGCAAAGAAAACAGTCTTGCATGCCTCCCAGAGTTCATCAATATTCTTTGGTTTCGTCTTCCATGCTTCATCTTTCATCCTACACCACATATGCTCAATGATGTTTATGTCTGGTGACTGGGCTGGCCAATCCTGGAGCATCTTGATCTTCTTTGCCTTAAGGAACTTTGATGTGGAGATGGAAGTATGCGATGGGGCACCATCCTGCTGCAAAATTTGGCCTTTTTTATGGTTGGGAATGTAAGAGGTAGCTAAGATTTCTTGGTATTTTAGACTATTGATGTTGCCTTCCACCCTGCAGATCCCTCGCACACCCCCATACTGGATGTAACCCCAGACCATGATTTTGCCTCCACCAAACTTCACTGTTTTCTGGGTAAATCTCGGCTTCATGCGGGTTCCAGTAGGTTTCCTGCAATATTTGCGGCCACTGTGGTGTAATTCAACAGACAGGGGCGTAACTATCACCATAGCGACCCATGCGGGCGCTATGGGGCCCGCAGCTGAGTGGGGCCCAGTGAGGATAAGAGCACCGCCGGCACAGTCTCCCAGCCAGGGGAAGAGAGAGGAAAGGAAGTGGCGAGCTGTCCGTATCAGCAGAGAGATCAATTGCCCAATGTAATAGCTTTCATTAGAACTTCCAGTGTTCCCGGGGCTCACGTAGCATAGCTACACCTTTTGATAGACAGAACTCCGATCCAATGCGGGACATGTGACGTCATCAAAGGCGTCGGGCCAAGAGGTGGGGCTATGTGACGATGAGCCCCGGGAAGACAGGAAATTCAAATGAAAGCTATTACAGCGGGCAATCCCGCTCTCTGCTGATCCAGGTGGCTTGCCTCTTCCTCTGCATAGGTGGGGCTGTATGGGGCACAGGCAGACCAGGCTGTATTGGGCACAGGTCACGCTGTATGGGGCACAGGTCACGCTGTATTGGGCACAGGTCTCGCTGCATTGGGCACAGGTCACGCTGTATGTGGCACAGGTCACGCTGCATTGACACTAGGGCAGCTGTGGGGGGGGGGGGGGGGGGCCCATACAACATTTTGCTATGGGCCCTGCTATTTCTAGTTATGCCCCTGTCAACAGAAGATTCATCTTAAAAATCCACCTTCTGACACTTTTCCAGAGTCCTTCCTTTTAGCAGGCTGTGGCCCTTGGCAAATGCCACACGGTTTTTTCAATTGTCTTTTGTTTAGTGCTGGCTTATGGGCACTGATTCGACCATGGAGGCCATTTTGAGACAGAATCCGACAAACTGTTCTGGTTGACACAGGGACTTCAGGTGACCAGGTCTCCGTGGAGCTTTGCTGCAGTGAAAAATGGGCTGGCCTTGGATTTTCGAGCCAACAAACGGTCCTCTCGAGCAGTTGTCTTGCGGGGTTGGCCTGACCTGGCCTTGTCCAAAACGTCTCCAGTCTCTTCAAATCTTTTTTTTTATCCTCTGAACTTGATGCTGAGACACATTGAAGGTGTCTGCCACATCAGCAGTGGATCTGGTCTTCAGCCTCTTGGTAATCAACACTTTAGTCTCCGGGTGAATCTTAGGCATGTTTGCCGAGGTCTAGTTGCAGTTGAGAAGGTCTAGTGTACTGGTGTTCTTTTTATACACACCTGAGACCTAACTGATCCATTATTAGTCACAGGTGAAGCTCATATAACAAGGCGACAACACTTATGTCTTGGCAAAAATTGACTCAATGGGCTTTACCAAGCTGTGAATATTAGAATACTTTTTGTCAGTTTCGTTTCGCACTGAAACATTATTACAAAAGCTGTTGGGATTAAAGTGACCCATTTCTTGTAACAAAATCTTGATTAGAAATATATTTTAGCGGCACTTCAGGTCAATTTGTACACAAGCGACCAGACTTTTGTCAGGGACTGTATATGTAAAGCGCTGCATAAATTGACGGCGCTATACAAGTAACTGAAATAAATAAATAATCTATATGCAGGGTGGGTCCGCCATTGTAAACTGAACTATAATAAATGTTTGCTTTTGGGTTGAATAACACTTTAAACTGGGAGCTGAACTGGGCTTGTGCATGCCTCCCTTATCTGATGACTCTACACACATCCAGTTCCAGCCAGGAAACATTCATCATGCTGCAGCCTTTGTTATGTTGTGGAAGAAATAAACCAACTGGGGCCTTGCTGATGGCTGAGCTGAGAGGTGACCAGGTTCAGCAGACATGCCCAGCAACTGTAAGCATTAAAGGTGAACTCTCCGGCCGGTTAAACTTAACTGTGCCCGTTTGATTCTCCCCCCTCCGCTGCTGGTCGGCACTCACATTGACTATTAAAGGAGAAGTACAGCCACAGCACGTTTGGCTGTACTTCTCCTGTGCACCACAGGAGTGCAGTTTGTTCTGCACTCTTGTGACCCATTTTCAGCAGACAGCGGGCTGAAGCCTGCTGTCGGCTGACGTCACAGCGCCAGTCCAGGAGCAAGATCGTAACAATATGGTTGGGGATTCGCTCACAACCCTGGACCGGCACCCAGCTCAGCCTCTCACCGAGCCTTTGGCTGAGCGCCTGAGCACGGGGGGGGGATCTGGTGCAGAGCAGACAGCAGTGACTGACAGTCACCAGGTCTCTGCTCATGGAGCTTTGAAAACCGAGTGATCAGCAGTGGTTGATCACTCGGTTCCCAGTCTTACATACACACTATTAGATTTTCTGCAGATTTTCGTCTTTAGATTTACCAAAACCATGTAGTGCAAGGGCCTGCCTGATTGCATACAAACTGAAACTCTTAAGGTCTGACCTCATAATATATGGTTTTGGTAAATCTGAAGGAAAAAATCTTACAGAAAATTGTATAGTGTGTATGCAGCTTTAGATGCAGCTTCCACTTAGGTAAGTATGATTTAAAAAAATAATTCCCCCATATTTCTCTTTTGAGGAAGTCTTAGACCCCTTTCACACTGGAGCGGTGTGGGCATTAGCAGTAAAGCGGCGCTAGTTTTGGTGGCGCTTTGCTGTTATAGAGGCGCTTTTCGGGCGCTAGCGGGGCACTTTTATCCCCCGCTAGCGGCCGAGGAAAGGGTTAATAGTGTCCGCTTTGCCGTGCTGCCAAAGCGCTTTGCAGGAGCTTCAGCAGCGCTGCCCATTCATTTCAATGGCAGGGGCGGCGCGGGGGTGGTGTATACACCGCTACGCCGAAAAGATGCTGTTTGCAGGACTTTTTTTTCTGTTCTGCAAGTGCACCGCCTCCAGTGTGAAAGCACTCAGACTTTCACACTGGGGTGGCTTGAGAGCAGGGGCGGACTGACAACTCATGGGGCCCCCGGGCAATAGGAGATTATGGGGCCCCCAGGCAATAGATTATGGGGCCACACATTATACACACCCATACAGTATACACATGCAGACACACAATATACACACACAGTATACACACACTGGGATTTTTTTTAAAAACACACATTTTTACATACTGTCCCTGGTTTTATTGAGACTGGCAACCCTGATGGGGCCCTTTAGTGGCATGGGGCCCTCGGCAGTGCCCGAGTGGTCAGTCCGCCCCTGCTTGAGAGGCGCTTTTCAGGCGCTTTTTTTTAGCTAAAACGCCTGAAAAGCGTCCTAGTGTGAAAGGGGTCTTACTGGGCAAACTCCCCTACTAACCAGACAAGCGATCACAGTTTCACTCCACAGTCCCCTATAATGAGAACTGTGCTCAGGCACACTTAGCACACAATACCAAAAGAGGAATGTGGACCGGAACAGGGCTTGACAGGAGGGTGAAGGGGCAATATGTAAGCCACATTACTATTCTCTTTGGAGCCCCCAAAGATGTCCCAGGTCTGTTATCCTATAGTGTATACTAAAAATAAAAAAAAACAAATGCTGTGCGCCGTTAAAGTGTTCGGGTTTGGCTTGAAGAAAAAGTGGCAACCCTAGACGGGATTGCCGCAGTGTGAGTGCAAATCATGCAAGAGTACATGATACAGGCACTAATCTGGTTAACAGGGGAGTGTGCCCAGGACCACTTACAATCCAGGGTGAGTGCAAACCAGCGGGGGGAGAAGGTAGGGGTGACAACTGGACCCTTGCATGGTTCACTTAAAACAGTTGCAGTGTGAGTGCACCCTACGTCTTGTTAATTTACTATTTGAATATGATGATCCCAGACATGCTTTTCGTTATATTTTATCCTTTTGCTTTCATGTTTTTGAACAGTGGCTTGCAACTATAAAAGGCACAACTCTCAGCAACCAGCTAAAATACACAATTAAAATATGATGATGATGATACGAACGATTTGAGACACTGCTGTGAATCACACACCTCTACCACACAGCACAGTCAGGCAAGTGAGACCTATATTTCTAGTTCCTGTGTCACGTCTCCACCTCAGGACTATGCATTGCATAGTGAATTACCATCATTATGCTACACATGTCCGGTCCATCAAAGCAAGCAGATGGCACAAAAGAAGCTTAAAAACAGGATTTTCTTTTTCTTTTTTTTAATGTCCTTATACCTTCTGTAAAGTTGTCTGTAGATGTCTGCACAGTCCTAAATCAAAAAATAACCCCCTTTGGATTTAGGATGGAAAAGACGACCTTCTAGCCCGGAGTAAACCTTCATACTTCATAGTGTGGACAGTTCTGGTTCCATTTGGCCCACCTGGCCATAATCTACAACACATACCGCTATATATTGGTGTTTTTCTAGAAGAAGTTGTGTTGTACACGTAGATACATGAAAAGACCGATGTGCCATTAAACACGCGTCTCCTTATGTCTGCTCACAGCAGAGCACATTCTCTGTATCAGATCTCGGGGTGTGCAGGCTCGGGGTCTTCACATGAACCAGGTGAAGGTGAGGAGGACGTGATGTTTGGTTCCTGGAGATAAAGGAGGCCAGATTCTGCAGAGCGGATCTTCTCCTCTGTGCAGCGTCTCTTTATCTCAAGCATGACTCCCATACGTGTCTTCTCTGACAGCCTGTGTAACTATAATAGACAAATCAGCGTTCATTCATTTCTACTGAGCCTGGGAGAAGACTATGTAATATAAAACACAAAGTAAGGGTTATATAGCAATGGGCATAGTGAGCACATCAGACCCGGTACCAAACACAAGCATTTGACTCATCACCATCATCCTGAAGTAACTTTGGTCTAATAATCATTTCATATTTCCTGGTGTGTGCTTATAACCCAATGACCAGACTGACCCCACTCAGGAACCCATCAGTGGACCCTCTACTGATATGCATGTGTTGGCTGGCCAATCACTCTAATCACAGCCTACTTCTGAAGGTTAGGGTTCTTTATTAATTTTGGGATGGTTTAAGATTTTTCTCTGTAGCTTGATTTCCCTTTTATGACAGATGCAATTGGTCGGACATCGGTTGGTCCGTATGTACGTCAGTCAAACCCCCCGCCCCCCCCCCCCCCCGTTCGGTTGGTCAATCGGCAAACCCCGCACTTACCCCATCTAGGTCGCAGGCCTGCCTCTCCTCCTCGGTGTCCCCTGCTCTGCGTTTCCTCCTCGGCAGCTTCCCCTGCGTCTCCTCCTCCTCGGTGGCAAATACAACCTCTTCTCCTCTCGGCCAATCGGGTCTTAGGACCCGCTTCCGGATTGGCCGGGAGGAGAATCAGGAAGACAATAGCGAATATTAGCCCGTTCCATGTACTGCTGTATAATACAGCTATTCATTGGTTTGGGTATCACCACTTTTTGACCCCTTTCACACTGCGTTAGCGCTAAAGGCCAGCTTGTTTTAGGGCCACTTTAGCGCCATTTAAGCAGTGCTTTTAGGCTGCTAGTGGGGAGCTTTTACCCCCCGCTAGCGGCCAAAGAAGGGGTTAAAACCGTAAAACCGCCTGTGTTGCGGCGCTTCCAAAGCGCTTTTCATTGCAATGGGCAGTGGCGTTTTAGGAGCTCTGTATAAAGCGCTCCCACACTGCCCCAAAGATGCTGCTTGCAGGACTTTTCACCCGGGTGTGAAAGCACTCGAGCTTGCACATTCGGGTGGCATGGGAGGCAGTTTTCAGGCACTTTACAGTCGCTATTTCTCACGCTAAAACGCCTGAAAACTGCCTAGAAATAGCGCATGTAAAGCGCTAGAAATAACGCCTGAAGACTGCCTCAATGTGAAAGGGGTCTTTCATATAATTCATATGTTTTGTGCTATAACTTGAACAGTTTGAATATGTTTGTTTTTAAATATGTGCCTCATGTGAGGAATTTTTGAAGTATTATTAATAAAAAATGTATATTTTATAATAATATGGCTTTTGTTACCTTTGGTTGCCCTAAAAATCTCATTTAAAGAAATTTCTTGATAGTATAGCCAATATTAATTCGCTATTGTCACACAACTGGGTGGGCTCAGGTCGCAGTACCCTGCGCCCCGAGCCCACCCTCTTTTTAAACCAATTAGAGCTTCCGGCTTTCATCACGTGCTTAAAAAAAAAAAAAACATTGAAATCCATGCGCCTGGCGCTCTGCATGTAGCTTAGGGGCTGGGTGCATGGATTAGGGGGGCGGCGCACCTGTGCCCCATCCCTGTTCTGACAGGAGAGGAGACACAGATTGTCTGTACCTACTAATCAAGAACAGCGATATGTCTCCTCCTCTAGTCTCATCCCCCCACAGTTAGAAACACTCACGAGGGAACACATTTAACCCCTTGATCGCCCCCTAGTGGTAACCCCTTCACTACCAGTGACATTTACACAGTAATCAGTGCATTTTTATACCACTGATCTCTGTATAAATGTCAATGGTCCCAAAAATGTGTCAAAAGCGTCCGATCTGTTCACCGCAATGTTGCAGTACCGCTAAAAATCACAGATCGCCGCCATCACTAGTAAAAATAATAATAAAAATGCCATAAATCTATTCCCTATTTTGTAGACGCTATAACTTTTGTGCAAACCAATTAATATACGCTTATATTTTTCTTACCAAAAATATGTAGAATACTACATATCGGCCTAAACTGATGAAGAAATTTATTTTTTAAAATTTTTTGGGGGGATATTTATTATAGTATAAATAGGTGTTTTCACCAGGCCTGCAGATACACCACTCAGCGCCAGGACACGATACTGTTCTGAATACAGACAAAAAAATATGTATATAAAAATATAAAATATATATATATATGAGAAGAACCCAATCTGCAAATATGCAAAACAGGTGTAAAGCCCTAAGGCAGAAAAAGCAGCCGTTTAAAAAATCGCTACATACAATGTAATAAGCAGTGTTAAAAGTAATCTAAAAACAGACTAAAATGTCACACTAAACAGCGCTAATGTTGAGCAAACTAAAAATAAACATGTGGCCAACTACACATGCAAAAAAAGTCCTTAAGAAGAAAAGTGGTGTAGAGTTCAGAGTGCAGTTCATAAAGCGTTCATCAGGTGATGATGGAAACAATTCCTCAACGTGCACCTTCCACCGATCACTCCAAATTCCACCCTGTGCGTACACACTCCCCGCAGGGGGTTAAACTCACCAGAGCTAGAGAGTAATAAAGCATCCAAAAGAACAACACTTCACGCCACCAGCTGCTGTTAACACCACTCCAGAGGGATCTCATATGTTCAGGGCTCACAGTAAGTCAAAAACAAAGAGAGAGGCGCACATAGCGTAATCCTGTTTATTGACTATAAACCCCTTACATCACATACACACACACCCCCTTCAATAAATATACGTACATCAATGTTCATAATAAACTTGCAATCAATCAAGGGCCCTCTGTCGAAGTCAGGATATGACGAAACGCGTCAGAGCGTGGCTTACGCGACGTAGGAAGTGACGTGTGCGCTCCACCACAGCCAACTACACAACCAGGAAGTGGTTGACGGTTCCTGGGCAGCGGTACTGGCTTGTTGTGGTGAAGTAAAACGCTCCTTACTACCTGCTTGATTGATTGCAAGTTTATTATGAACATTGATGTATGTATATTTATTGAAGGGGGGGTGTGTGTATGTGATGTAAGGGGTTTATAGTCAATAAACAGGATTACGCTATGTGCGCCTCTCTCTTTGTTTTTGACTTACTGTGAGCCCTGAACATATGAGATCCCTCTGGAGTGGTGTTAACAGCAGCTGGTGGCGTGAAGTGTTGTTCTTTTGGATGCTTTATTACTCTCTAGCTCTGGTGAGTTTAACCCCCTGCGGGGAGTGTGTACGCACAGGGTGGAATTTGGAGTGATCGGTGGAAGGTGCACGTTGAGGAATTGTTTCCATCATCACCTGATGAACGCTTTATGAACTGCACTCTGAACTCTACACCACTTTTCTTCTTAAGGACTTTTTTTGCATGTGTAGTTGGCCACATGTTTATTATAGTTTGCTCAACATTAGCGCTGTTTAGTGTGACATTTTAGTCTGTTTTTAGATTACTTTTAAAACTGCTTATTACATTGGATATTTATTATAGCAAAAAGTATAAAATATTGTTTTTCTTTTTCAAAATCGATGCTTTTTTTTGTTTATAGCGCAAAAGATAAAAATCGCAGAGGTGATAAAATACCACCAAAAGAAAGCTCTATTTGTGGGAAAAAAAAGGACATCAATTTTGTTTGGATACAACGTTGCACGACAGCGCAATTGTCAGTTAAATCGACGCAGTGCCGTATTGCAAAACATGGCCTGGTCAATAAGGGGCCAAAGCCTTAGGGGCCTAAGTGGTTAATGAGTGAAATAAGTATTTGATCCCCTATCAGTCAGCAAGATTTCTGGCTCCCAGGTGTCTTCTATACAGGTAACGAACTGAGATTAGGAGCACTCTCTTAAAAGGAGTGCTCCTAATCTCAGCGTGTTACCTGTATAAAAGACAACTGTCTACAGAAGCAATCAATCAGATTCCAATCTCTCCACCATGGCCAAGACCAAAGAGCTGTCCAAGGATGTCAGGGACAAGATTGTAGACCTACACAAGGCTAGAATGGGCTACAAGACCATCGCCAAGCAGCTTGGTGAGAGGGTGACAACAGTTTGTGCATTATTCGCAAATGGAAGAAACACAAAATAAAGAGGACAGAACAATTTCTACGTATTAAATGGACGATGGATGAGGCCATATACCATCAAATCTTTGGTGAGAACCTCCTTCCCTCAGCCAGGGCATTGAAAATGGGTCGTGGATGGGTATTCAAGGCATGACAATGACCCAAAACACATGGTCAAGGCAACAAAGGAGTGGCTCAAGAAGAAGCTTTTTAAGGTCCTGGAGTGGCCTAGCCAGTCTCCAAACCTTAATAAGGTTCGAGTTACCAAACGTCAGCCTCAAAAAATTGATGACTTGGAAAGGATCTGCAAAGAGAAGTGGTACAAAATCCCTCCTGAGATGTGTGTGTAAGGAGATTCCATAATACATTTCATTATTGATTGATTGTTGATTTCACCCTGTTCATGAGATATGTTCAGGGTTTGCTTATTTGCTTAATGATTAGAAAAATATCTTGGTATATTTTAGTGAATGTGACAGACTGTCTTATGACAAGTATTACTTACTGAATTATCTCATTGCAATATCACCCTGTCTGTCTATTTCTGTCTTATATCTTCATCTGAGGAAACATCTGTCTGTGGTTTTTATCTCTGTACACTGTTGCTGGGTATGAGAAGGCCAACAACGGCTAGAATTAGTTTTTTTAGGAAGTTGTGGTTGGACATCTCATGGTCCGGCAGACGATGACAGAAAGTAAGGAATCTTTTGACCTATTAACTTGAACTATAGGGGTTAACATTTAAGATCACAAGATGAAGGCATTATTAATATATGGAAAATCACAAGATTAAGAAATTACTAAATATGCTAATATGTATCATTTTGATTGGCCCCCAAATTGGGGCAGAGTCTTGTAAAAACAGCATAAAACAGCGAATCCTGGAATAAACTATTGTAATCATTCAATACGTACATTGTGTATGTGTAATTGATTAACCGCCGGCGAGGACCTCCACTGAGCCATCTCCAGAGCCTAGGCCACAAGGAGAAGACGGGCGCCTAACAGTTTTGGTACCAGAAGTGGTGGGGTGTGTTTGAACAGGTAAGTCATTTTACTCCTTTTTACCTATTTTTGGTAACTGGTGTTGATGCTTGCCATGTTCAAATAACCTTGTATGTCCACCCACTTACATAACTGTGCCTTCGCAACGGACTAGGCTGGTCCCTTGGAGGGTTAAAGAAGGGCTCGCAGGTTTTTTGGTTTTTTTTTTTTTAAAATAGTCTGACTAGGTTGGTCTGACTGTGTTAGGTAGATATATGTGTGTTTAAAACTCGGGAAGTATAGAATACGCCCGTAGTATAAGGAGTGGCTAAGTGGACGCCCAATTTTTGGGGAAAATATTGAAAAGTGCACTTATTATAACATGTTCATATAATGTAACTTTATTTGGCCACTGTATATATAAGATTTTGCTTGTTTTCTTTTAGGTACCACCGTAAGTATTTAGAGTGTATAGAGTATTAGAGAATTAGAGATAAGTGTATGATATATATGTGTATGACAACTGAATGTAAAGTACTGTATTGATTTAAAGGATTTTTTTTTTTGTTAAAGTATTACACATATATGTACTAAATGAACGACCTAAGACGGGCGCCTAACAGTGTGCAAACCTGGTGGCCAACTACAAGAAATGTCCGACTTCTGTGATTGCCAACAAGGGTTTTGCCACCAAGTACTAAGTCATGTTTTTTCACTCAATAAAATGCAAATCAATTTATAACTTTTTTGAAATGCGTTTGTCTTTGTTTTTTTTCTGTCTCTTGCTGTTGAAATAAACCTATCATCAATAAAATTATAGACTGATCATTTCTTTGTCAGTGGGCCAACGTACAAAATCAGCAGGGGATCAAATACTTTTTCCCTCACTGTACTGTTTGAAGATTGGAGGTTACCAGGGACCTCTCTAGCTGGAAGCCCTGCTTGCAAGCTGTGGATGATTAAGGAGGTAGCAGCTCTGTTTCAACTGTCTTAACGTGTCTTTGCTGGCAAAGAAATCTCAGCATTTAAAACAAATGCCAATCTACAGAAACCGAATTTACATTTTTCTGTTAAAAGATCGTATTTATATAAGGATAACATCCCATAAGGATAATATTCTCTTGTACTCTAGTAAATATACAGACATCTATATATAAACAGGCCACAGTGTGTGTGTTTGATGACCCGGAAAACATTACATTGCCCAAGACACTTATTTTTTAAATGATCTTTCCAGAACAAAGGTTTATGGTGGGAACTTCTTAGGCACAGCTGGACAGGAATGTCTGGATTACAAACTAGTTCTTTGCACACAATGTAATTCCATACAACCTTATCCACCCATGAGTCCTAAACCGGAGTGCTGTAGACCAGTGGTCATCAACTCCTGTCCTCAGGGCCCACTAACAGGCCAGTTTTGCAAGATAACTGAAATACATCACAGGTGATATCATTTGCTGCTCAGTGATTGCAGTATTCTAGTCTGCATCTCCCAAAGGTAATACATAAAACCTGGCCTGTTAGTGGGCCCTGAGGACAGGGTTGATAACCACTGCTGTAGACAGCATATCTACATTCAGAAAAGAAGTTGGTCCAAAAGACATGAGAGTTGGGTGGAGTGTGCATGCACACTGGATCACTATTTAGAACCAGCTTAACGCACAGCAGATCTCCAGCATCATCCTCTAACCCAGCCTCTCTCAACCTTTTCAACACAGAGGAACCCTTGAAATAGTTCTCCAGTCCCTGGGAACCCCTGCTAGAAATCTACAACTCATGATACATTAGTGTGATGGTCAGTGGGAAGAACGGTCCTTACACTTGTGGTCATTGGGAAGAATTACCTCCTTACAGATAGCTAAAAAGATCACAGGTGTCAGTGGGAACTTATCTGAGAAGCAGAAATTACCCAATGCTGAAGGAACCCCCAGCAACCTCTGGAGGAACCCTGGTTGAGAATCACTGCTCTATCCTGTCAGTCAGTCCATATCATCCTTATACCGTATGAGTGGCAGCTTACCACAGATGGGTCTTTAGCAGACTGCAGTTCATCGGCCAGCTCCTTCTTCTCTTTCTTGTTTTGTAAAGCCTGAGTTACCAGCTGGAGGAATTCTTCATTGAGACCATCCAGAGTTTCCTCCTGCCATTCATCAGGATCAGTTTTTACTCAATGATTTATTTTTTTGGGTTACATTTTCATAACCGAAACTTTCGAGGAATAAAACAAACAACACACATACCTTTATAATAAAGGAAGATTCATTTAAAGCCATTACTGAAGCTGTCTTGGGCCTGCTTTACACAGGCTTGTATAAGAGTCGTAGGAACAGCAAGCTCTTACAAAGCATTTGCAGAGCATTCAGCAAGCTTCGTTGAATCTTTTAAATTACCATTCAGTTCCTGTTTGTAAATGTTGAACACAGATCCTAATGGCAGTGCTGATTGCCACTTTAAGAAAGCTCCTGGCAGGAGACAGCACTACTTGAAGCTTGTTGAAAGCCTGCTAGCAGCTTCTTTAAAGTAACAATCAGCATTACAATTAAGATCTGTGTTTAACATTTCTAAACAGGAATTAAATGGCACTTTAAACGCTTAGAGCAAACTGCTTTAGAGCTTGCCAAAAAACTTTGCAAAAGCTTGCTGAAAGTTTCATAAAAGCTCGCTGTTCACACTGCTCCTATACAAGCTGAAGCCTCTGTGAAAAAGGTCTTATGCCCCGTACACACGATAGGATTTTCCGACAACAAAATCCATGTTTTTTTTTCCAACGGATGTTGGCTCAAACTTGTCTTGCATACACACGGTCACACAAATTTGGTCGGAAATTCCGAACGTCAAGAACGCGGTGACATATAACACGTACGACGAGAAAAATGAAGTTCAATAGCCAGTGCTGCTCTTCTGCTTGATTCCGAGCATGCGTGGTACTTTGTGCATCGGAATTGTGTACACACGATCGGAATTTCCGACAACGGATTTTGTTGTCGGAAAATTTGAGGACCAGCTCTCAAATTTTGTGTGACGGAAATTCCTATGGAAAATGTGTGATGGAGCCTACACATGGTCGGAATTTCCGACAACACGGTCCTATCACGCATTTTCCGTAGGAAAATCCTATCGTGTGTACGGGGCATTAGACACACTGAAGCAATTGCGGAGACTGTCTCTTATATGGATGCCACTTACCTAGATGAAGAGAGGTTAATATTCTTCTTTGGAGGCAACCATCTTCTGAAACCTGGATCTGACACCAGGTACCTGACAGACACAAATGGACTTATCCCCTCACTGTACCAAACTAGTGTGCAGCCTTATGCTGTATATACATGGTCAGAATTTCCGTCAAGAAAAGTGTGATGGGAGCTTTTGGTCGGATAGTCCGACTGTGTGTATGCTCCATCCAACTTTTTCTGTCTGAATTTCCACCAGCAAAAGATTGAGAGCTGGTTCTCTATTTTTCAGACGGAAAAAGTTCTTGACGGAAATTCCATTCGTCTGTATGCAATTCCGAAAAACCACGCATGCACAGAAACAATTTGACGCATGCTCGGAAGCACTGAACTTCATTTTCTCGGGCTCGTCGTAGTGTTGTACGTCACTGCATTCTTGACGGTCGAAAGTTCAGAGAACTTTTGTGTGACCGTGTGTATGCAAGCCAAGCTTGAGCGGAATTCCGTCGGAGAAAGCATCCAAGATTTTTCCGACGGAAAATCCGCTCGTGTGTACAGGGCATAAGAGTCAGTCAGATTTCCAGCTAAACATATTAACCCTCTACATTAACATTTGAGTTCCTATTGTATCCCACGTCTCCCACCCTAAAGCTACTAAAGAAATGTAGGATATGTAGCACTGGCTGGTGGCCCTTTAAGCTCCCTGGCAGAACATTCTCCCTAGCCCCGGCAGTTAATTTTCCCTCTCTGCCAGAGACAGAGCGCAGGAAGAGGGAAATGCACAAGAGGACTTGGACTGAATGCCGCTGCAGCCAGGGAAGGATGCCCATCCCTATCAATGGGGGATTCTGACTGCCTGCTGTGGCCAGGAATGAAACAGAGAAGACAGTGAGCCCCAGCCTGGTGTAAGCTGAGGACAGGGTCTGGGATTGTAGATATCTGGAGCCTGGAGAAATGGCTGATCAGCTGGATAGCCTGTGAGGACTGAGCTGTGTACTGCACTGGGCAGAGAGTATGCTGAAAGCCCAGGCAGAAGCTGCTGGGAGAGGGAAATGTGCAGTCATGCTGCAGACAGAAAGAGGGGAAGAAGTGACTATAAGGCTGCTGTGGACAGAGCTGCTGTGCTAGGAACCAAGCTTCATTAGAGCTTTAGTGGCAGAGCAATATAGGGCAGAGCCACAAGAAGTGCATTACCAAGGAGTGCAGGCTTGAGAGGGAGGCCCAGAGTTGCAGGCTACCTTTCGCCTGACTTTACCCAGAGGCTGCAGCCTATCTTGTGTAGCGCTACCCCCAAAGAGGCCTCTGTAACTGTCCTAATCAGTGCAGGTAGTCAGTAGGATAAAAGATACTTCAAAACTTGGAGCACAAATTGCAGAGGACACTTCTCTACCTCTAAGCAACAGCAATACTGTACCCTCACCCAGTTGGGATACAGTGATTGCTGGAAAAGTTTAGCAAAAATGGGTGGAAATGGTCTGGTGTCTAGCAGCTGCAGGACCATCAGACACTGTACCCAGGAGTTTGGCTCTACTCGCCGATTTTGGAAAAGATCAATCCAGAGATACGACCTCCAGCACAGTAGCCCAGCTACCAGTCCTGGGAATGGGGGGGGGGGGGTCCAGAGGCAAGCAGTCCCCATTCTCTTGAGCTCCTGGATCCATCTCCACAGGGGGAGAAAAGAACAGACACTCCAGGGTTCCAGTCTGTTTAGCAGTAACCCAGTCACCACCTGGGCACACCTGCCCAGGGATTGGCTAGGACCTACTAAATATTCAGGTTGGGAATTTGAAGCCTCCCGCCAAAATCTCTAGAAGCTTCTTCTAGAGGCAGGGGGAAGTAATCAAACACTCAGCCTATAAAACCCCCAAACAGGCCAGACTAAACAATCACTGCTTTAGTGACTATAGGAGAAGCCAACACTAGATTTACCTAATAGCCTACCTATGAGGGTGCTACACTTGAATCTACATTCATCGTGTCCATGGAATTGTTTGCGCTGAGAGGGACACCATCAGAGTTCCTGTTTGGTGAGAAGCCTACCGGCCAATAAGGGTGAGCTCAGGCATGTTCGCAGCCGCACGTGCAGAGCCCGCCAGGAAGTTGGCACTGCGCTGCACTAATCACAGGCAGTGAGACATTTTCCCGATCCGCGGCTGCACAGATCGTGAAGTGTCACACTGCCTGTGATTAGCGCAGCGCACTGGTGACTCCCTGGCGGGCTCTGCACGTGCGGCTGCGAACACGCCTGAGTTCATCCTTACTGGCAAATGTTCTGTGTCCAATTGGCTGCTATTTGCAGTTATTTACCTCTGAGAGGAATTCTGCCAAGAGGAGATTGTATTGTTACTTTACCCTGCAGATTAGAAGTATTTGCTGTTGAGAGAGTGGGTGATCCACCAAGAGAAATAAAGGGCCCCAATGCCAGCAGACTATAGCTAATTTTCCATTGGCTTAGCAGATCAGTTGCGCTCTATTCTAATCTGTTGTCTACTGTGCTGTTGTCTGCCATTGCCTTTTCCAGTAGATGAGACTGCTCTAACCCTGTCTGATTACATTTATGTTACTCTTATTTGTCTAACCCAAGTTCCCTTACAGGGCCCTTGGCTGTTTTATAAAGCTTATTTCCAGAGATTCAGGTGTGTCAGTGTATCTTGGGGAGGGGACCCGACCAATTTTAGCAGCTTCTTAGGGGGTGAGCGCTACAGATACAGTGATGCAAACTTCACTTACCTAGGCTTCCCTATGTAAAGGATGGCTCTGATCTCCATTGAACATGCAGTTTTGTCACTTACTAGATCAGAGGCTTATATATTGTGAAGTAATTGTTCAGTATTCATACTTCAGACATAACATTGAAGGACTAGGACTGGCTTTGACAATGGAAACGGGGCATGTACTAGAAGAACAGACTTTAGGTTTCAAAGAGCAATGCAGTGGTCATGTGTAACACCTACACATTGTGTACCTGTCCACCTTCGATGCCCTGTGTCTTCTACAAGAATAATCATAAGGCAGATGAAGCTTTCATAGATATTAGGCTAAGCATATGGTACAGTATCTCACAAAAGGCAAGACGCACTTGTACTCCTCACCTGGTTGCCGCCACACACGCTTGACACCATCTGAACCAAACAAGTTTATCTTGGTCTCATCAGACCACAGGACATGTTCCAGTAATCAGAGGTAAATAGAAAACACCGCGCTAACCAGTAAAATGAATGAAAGCTGCTGCATACAGTTTGACAAAAACAACAAAATAGGCATATGGAAAAATGCAGCGCATGTACAAATGAATATAGGTCTTTAAAATGGTGAAACAGTCAAGAAATAACTAATTGACCACAGGTGCCTTGAAACACAAACGTCCATAGATGGATGTAAATGTCCAACCGCACAGGAGGTATAAGTACTCCAAGGGGTGGTGATGGTCTGATGGTTGTCAGAAAACACCTGGCATCATACAGCGACTTCCCAACCGAGAAACCGGGTCCCAATGGGTCATTCAGAGAAAGTGCAAAAAAAGCCTCTTACCAGATCCTGTGGATTCCCATGTCAGCGACAGGGAATCGCATGCGCAGTTTGTCACAAATGACGTGGAATGGGAGCTCAGGAATCGCCAATCTCTTGGATTGTGGTCTGTATGGATCTCGGCCGGCAACCGGATGGGTCCTCACAACGAACCGTCCTCACACCGAACCGTCCCAGCATGCATCAGAAGTTTCACAAACGGTCCCCCGAAAGGAGCAGTTGGAGGGACTGGATCTCATGCGGTAAATGTGGAAACAAAAAGAATGTGCCTCCACATGGTGCAGATAAAAAAGGGTGTTTTTATTGACAAAAACGACCATACACAAATAAAAGCGTGATCACGGTGGATAAAAACAAATGGGCAACAAAGAGAGTGGTGTATGTACCATACATACACCACTCTCTTTGTTGCCCATTTGTTTTTATCCACCGTGATCACGCTTTTATTTGTGTATGGTCGTTTTTGTCAATAAAAACACCCTTTTTTATCTGCACCATGTGGAGGCACATTCTTTTTGTTTCCACATTTACCGCATGAGATCCAGTCCCTCCAACTGCTCCTTTCGGGGGACCGTTTGTGAAACTTCTGATGCATGCTGGGACGGTTCGGTGTGAGGACGGTTCGTTGTGAGGACCCATCCGGTTGCCGGCCGAGATCCATACAGACCACAATCCAAGAGATTGGCGATTCCTGAGCTCCCATTCCACGTCATTTGTGACAAACTGCGCATGCGATTCCCTGTCGCTGACATGGGAATCCACAGGATCTGGTAAGAGGCTTTTTTTGCACTTTCTCTGAATGACCCATTGGGACCCGGTTTCTCGGTTGGGAAGTCGCTGTATGATGCCAGGTGTTTTCTGACAACCATCAGACCATCACCACCCCTTGGAGTACTTATACCTCCTGTGCGGTTGGACATTTACATCCATCTATGGACGTTTGTGTTTCAAGGCACCTGTGGTCAATTAGTTATTTCTTGACTGTTTCACCATTTTAAAGACCTATATTCATTTGTACATGCGCTGCATTTTTCCATATGCCCATGTTCCAGTAATCCATGTCCTCAGTCTGCTTGTCTTCAACAAACTGTTTGTGAGCTTTCTTGTGCATCATCTTTAGAAGAATCTTCCTTCTGGGATGACAGCCATGCAGACCAATTTGATGCAGTGTGCGGCGTATGGTCTGAGCACTGACAGGCTGACCCCCCACCCCTTCAACCTCTGCAGCAATGCTGGCAGCACTCATACATCTATTTTCCAAAGACAACCTCTGGATATGACGCTGAGCACATGCACTCAACTTCTTTAGTCGACCATGGCGAGGCCTGTTCTGAGGGGAACCTGTCCTGTTATACCGCTGTATGGTCTTGGCCACTGTGCTGCAGCTCAGTTTCAGGGTCTTGGCAATCTTCTTATAGCCTAGGCCATCTTTATGTAGAGCAACAATTCTTTTTTTCAGATCCTCAGAGAGTTCTTTGCCATGAGGTGCCATGTTGAATTTCCAGTGACCAGTATGAGAGAGTGAGAGCGATAACACCAAATTTAACACACCTGCTCCCCATTCACACCTGAGACCTTGTAACACTAACGAGTCACATGACATCGGGGAAGGAAAATGGCTAATTGGGCCCAATTTGGACATTTTCACTTAGGGGTGTACTCAATTTTGTTGCCAACGGTTTAGACATTAATGGCTGTGTGTTGAGTTATTTTGAGGGGACAGAAAATTTACACTGTTATACAAGCTGTACACTCACTACTTTACATTGTAGCAAAGTGTCATTTGTTCAGTGTTGTCACATGAAAAGATAATATAAAATATTTACAAAAATGTGAGGGGTGTACTCACTTTTGTGAGATACTGTATGTTGGGTATGGACATTAATGACAGCTGCTGCACCTCCCCTAATTGTACATAGCCTAGGCCAGTGATGGCAAACCTTGGCACCCCAGATGTTTTTGAACTACATTTCCCATGATGCTCATGCACTCTGCAGTGTAGTTGAGCATCATGGGAAATGTAGTTCCAAAACATCTGGGGTGCCAAGGTTTGCATTCACTGGCCTAGGCTCTCATTGAGTGGCCTCTATAGGTTACAATACCATTTTCTCCAATGTACATTTTTAAATGTTGGGCCAGGACAGAGGTCGCTGTGTGTTGAAAAGACTACAGAGAACCCACCTGAAGAACAGTTCTGTCCGAATCATCTTCTCTGTGCTTCCCTCTCTCACGGTCTGTGTTCTTGCTAAGCGTGCTCCCAAATTCTTTCCACAGTTTGATTCCATTATGCAGATCGCATCTGGGGAAATGGGAACAGTAAATGACCACACACTCGTCTCAATATGTAACACTTTGGGGTTGATTTACTAAATAGAGCCTGTTCACTTTGGTTAGTGAATAAGATGAAGCTATGTTCATTTCAGTCATGTAATTAAATGCAAGCAAAAACCCCATTTTCTATTTCTTTCGCATGACTAGGCATATGAACACAGCTTCGCCGTATTTACTAAGCTGGAGGAACAATAACCTTGCTTAGTGAAGAGTTTTTATAGAAAAGCAGTGATGTGCCTATTACATATAGAAAGCTTTCTGCACCCTAAAAAGGCTGTGTAATAACATTTAACGCTGAACTCCAGGCAAGAAAATCACCAGTTGTTCAACTTTTGTTATTCAATAGTGCCAGTTTGTATAAGTAAATGTGTTGGTCAATAGTCAGATTCTATAGCCAATAGCAGGCTGTGTGTGTGATGGTTGCAGCAGCGGGGAGGGAGCTCAGTTGCAGTGTGTATGAACACTCTGGCCTCAGTGTGCCTCTGCACTGCAAATGTCAACAGGAGGCACAGCAGAACTGGACAGAATTCTAAAAAGTGACAAAGACACACAGATATTTAGTTCCCTGTTGAAAATATAACTTTTGCCTATTTACTCTATGTATCAGAGGGCTCTGCACTGACAGGACGAGGAGTGCTCTGGTACCTTTTTGACAGGTGATAATGTTCTGGTGGTTTGTGTATAAACAGGAGGTCTTGGACCAGCGATCTCACTTCAGGGTCCCTTTCATGTTTATCCTGTAACATAAAGGTAAACTATTCTTTAATGAAGAAACTAGAAACTGAGGGTACTTCATTCATTACAAACACATTCTCTTGAGTTTGGGCCAGCTCTCTCCTCTCCCTGTCTGACAGCTAGAATGGGAGGGGCTGAGATTCCCCCCGCTGGCGTCACTTGGGAGGAGAGAGGAGAAAGCTAGCCGGTCACGTGAGCACTAAAATCCAGTATATACTGCATTTTTTATATAAAACACAAACAGAGGCACACAGGCTTAGGAAACAAACAGGATTATATAACACATTAACAGTTATTTCAGCAGTAGGAGTGTGTGTGTGTGTGTGTGTGTGTGGGGGGGGCTAACACAGAGCTGACAGGCGGGGAGGGAGGGGGAGAGCAGACGGCAGGGCTGCAGATGATGGAGGCACGTAAGCTGACCACGGTGTCAGGGTTTAGTAGCCATGGTAAACCGTGGTCAGTTTACAGGGGAGAGGGCAGAGTCAGGCAGGATCAGCCAGGTATTTCAGGTTATATAATGGGGCCAAATTACACAGCACAAGCACTGTGCTGTATAACATGCTTTAAAGGAGCAGGATCTTCTTTTTTTTTTATTTTAGGATAACAAACGCTTTAACTATATGAATCTTCTATGGAAATATTATTTGTATTGCTTATTTTTTGTATCACTGACTTTGTACACCACCATGGGATAACATGGTGCTATATAAAAAATAATAAACAATTAACCCCCGCTTCTAAAGGTCCCCACCTTTCTCATCTCATGTGTTAACATTATCAGATGTGCCCATGCCTAAAGGTGGATACACATTATACAATTTTTGTTGTTCAATTTCCTTTAAATTTACCTTCAACTATGTAGTGCAAGGGCCTACCTGATTGCATACAAATTGAAAGTGTTTAGGTTTGACCTCATATTATATGGTTTTGGTAAATCTAATGGAAAAATCCAAAGAAAATTGTATAGTGTGTACCCAGCTTAAAACTGCACATAGTTACATAGTTGGTGAGGTTGAAAAAAAGACACAAGTTTATCAAGTCCAACCTATGTGTGTGATTATATGTCAGCATTACATTGTATATCCCTGTATGTTGCGGTCGTTCAGGTGCTTATCTAATAGTTTCTTGAAACTATCGATGCTTCCCCTGTGGAAGGGAATTCCACATCTTTGCCTCTCTTACAGTAAAGAACCCTCTACGCAGTTTAAGGTTAAATGTCTTTTCTTCTAATTGTAATGAGTGGCCATGTGTCTTCCCTTCCGCAGAAAAGTTTTATCCCTATTGTGAGGTCACCAGTATGATATTTGTGAATTGAAATCATATCCCCTCTCAACCGTCTCTTCTCCAGAGAGAATAAGTTCAGTGCTCGCAACCTTTCCTCATAACTAATATCCTCCAGACCCTTTATTAGCTTTGTTGCCCTTCTTTATACTCGCTCCATTTCCAGTACATCCTTCCTGAGGTCTGGTGCCCAGAACTGGACAGCATACTCCAGGTGCGGCCGGACCAGAGTCTTGTAGAGCGGGAGAATTATTGTTTTATCTCTGGATTTAATCCCCTTTTTAATGCATGCCAATATTCTGTTTGCTTTGTTAGCAGCAGCTTGGCATTGCATGCCATTGCTGAGCCTATCATCTGCTAGGACCCCCAGGTCCTTTTCCATCCTAGATTCCCCCAGAGCTTCTCCCCCAGTTAGGGGGGAGAACATTCATATTTTTCCAACCAAATGCATTATTTTATATTTTTCCACATTAAACCTCATTTGCCATGTAGTCGCCCACCCCATTAATTTGTTCAGATCTTCTTGCAAGGTTTCCACATCCTGCGGAGAAGTTATTGCCCTGCTTAGCTTAGTATCGTCCGCAAATACAGAGATTGAACTGTTTACCCCATCCTCCAGGTCGTTTATGAACAAATTTAATATGCTTGGTCCCAGCACAGAACCCTGGGGGACCCCACTACCCACCCCTGACCATTCCGAGTACTCCCCATTTATCACTAGTGATAGTGAACATTAAACACAGACATACAAAGATTACACATTCTGTAGGGTCATAGAGATCTGTGATGTAGCCTGGTGTAGTGGAGGTCAACTCATACTTAGGACTCTCACCATCAATGTTGCGCTCTGTGTACCCCAACAGCGGAAGAATGTTTGGCATATCTCCATAACAGCTCTGTTCATACAATGTAGATAGTCACAATTAACTGGCAATTGCTGTTGGCCTAGGACAAGGTAGATGGACTTGTATCATTCACTGTGCATACATATTCCACATACAGTACATACAGCAAATACAGTGTTATACAGGTCTAACATATATGCAGAAGATTTGTATTTCTGGGGTTACACAGTAACTATTGGGGCCAACAGCTCCATACCACTGCACTAGATCAACACCGGAGGAAGATCTGTAAATGGGGTACACAATAGACACAAAAGGGTACACAAAAGTACCCTTGAAAAAGTTTTGTGACATGTGACGCAACGCGTCGGGAGGAGCCTAGTGACATCATCCATAGTGCTGTAGTGTTACTCGCGGCTCAGCGCGAGGAGGATAGTGGTGAATGGCTGACTGCTCTATGCGCTTTCATAATAGAATGTTACAAGTGAGTGCATCTGCTTTATTCCCAAGTGAATAACTAACAGTATATTGCGCAATGAATGCCTTTTATTTTTTTGCATGATTGGAATACAACACTGGAGATCAGTAACAGCAGAAATACCGGTATAAGCAGATGATTAACCGCGGATCACCAGTTTTAACAGAGAGCTGACAGAGATTGGGATTTTAATATATGCCTTATAAGAGACATTTATTCAATCAGATTGTCCTCTGATTTATCTGTGTACTACTCCACAATGGTCTATATGCAGTAGGTAGATTCGTGATATCCAATTGATTGCTGCAAGATATTTTGTTACGATTTATTTGCTACGATTTTTTTATGTTGAGTTGTGTGGGCACATCACTATTTATTTTATAGTACCTTTAGCACAATTGAAGCTGAGTATTTAGCGCACTTTTTATTTAAATATATACACAATAGACATGTGCACTAACAAAATATGTGTTCGTTTTGGTTTCAATCGTATTTCTGCTTTTTTCGGAAATTCGGAATTCGTAAATTCAGATTTTCGAATTTCCGAATTTCCAAATTTTCGAATTTCCGAATCTTCAAATTCCGAATTGGGCTGTTTGTGAACGTAAGTAATACAAATTTATCTGAAATTACAAATTATCCGAAATAACGAATGCCGCATCTAAACAAATGTAATGGAACAAATTAATAATAGATAATAATAAAAAGGTTTTATTATTATTGTTATTTATTATTAGATCATTACATTCCACTCTTTTAGATGCGGCATTCGTTATTTCAGATAATTTGTAACTTCGGATAAATTCGTAATCGTTACATTCACCAACAGCCAAATTTGAAAGGAAATTCCAATACCTATAATTTAATAATTATTATAAGTTAGTTATTTCAGATTTTCGAGATTTCGAATTTTCATTCTTTTGAATTTTCATATTTTCATTCTTATTTTAGGATTTTCAAATTTCCAAATTTCTGAATTTTAAAATTTCCGAAATTCCGAATTTCCGAAATTTTGAATTTCCAAACTACCGAATTTCGGAACTTTCGAATTTCCGAATTCGAATTTCCGAAATGTTCCAGTTTCCGAACTTTGTAAGTTTTCAATTTCCGCAATTTTGAATTTCCGAATTCCAAATTTCCGAAATCCCGAATTTGTCAAAATTCGTTAAAAAACTAATTTGGAACTAAACGAATTGCACATGTCTAGTACACAATATAGTGCATGGTTTGCAAAATTTTGGGCCATTTTTCAGTTGTCAGTGCTGTGAGAGTTTAACAACTATTCAGTCAACACTGTACCCACATGAATTTTATATCATTAAAAAAAACAACAACAAAAAACAACATATAGAACCTTTGATGGTATTTAAAAGTCACTGGGTTTATTCTATTTTACTATAAAAAGGCCAAACATTTTGAAAAAAAAACCTCTTACTTTCTGTTATAAAATAAAAATGCCAGGACCGGATCAGCACCCCAAATTTACCCCATTTTGGAAAGTAGACATTGCATTTTTTTTGCCTCAACTTCTTTGGAAAAGGAGCTCCTGCACAGACGAAATGTGCAGGACTTGTTTCTGGATTACTGGATCACCATATTACCAAAAAGTATTGGGACGCCTGCCTTTACACACACACACACACACACACACACACACACACACACATGAACTTTAATGGCATCCCAGTCTTAGTCCGTAGGGTTCAATATTGAGTTGGCCCATCCTTTGCAGCTATAACATCTTCAACTCTTCTGGGAAGGCCGTCCACAAGGTTTTGGAGTGTGTCTATGGGAATGTTTGACCATTCTTCCAGAAGCGCATTTGTGAAGTCAGGCACTGATGTGGGACGAGAAGGCCTGGCTCGCAGTCTCCACTCTAATTCATCCCAAAGGTGTTCTATCGGGTTGAGGTCAGGACTCTGTGCAGGCCAGTCAAGTTCCTCCACCCCAAACTCACTCATCCATGTCTTTATGGACCTTGCTTTGTGCACTGGTGCGCAGTCATGTTGGAACAGGAAGGGGCCATCCCCAAACTGTTCCCACAAAGTTGGGAGCATAAAATTGTCCAAAATGTCTTGGTATGCTGACGCCTTAAGAGTTCCCTTCACTGGAACTAAGCGGCCAATCCCAACCCCATAACAAAAAACTCCACACCATAATCCCCCCTCCACCAAATGATTTGGAGGGGTGGCCCAATATTTTGGAGGGGATTGGTGATCTGGTGGCAGCGTTTGATGGCACAGTGGCAGCGTTTGATGGCACAGTGGCAGCGTTTGATGGCACAGTGGCAGCGTTTGATTGGAACAGTGGCAGCGTTTGATGGGCACAGTGGCAGCGTTTGATGGGTACAGTGGCAGCGTTTGATGGGCACAGTGGCAGCGTTTAATGGGCACAGTGGCAGCGTTTAATGGGCACAGTGGCAGCGTTTAATGGGCACAGTGGCAGCATTTAATGGGCACAGTGGCAGGTAGGGAGGGGGTTGGTGATCTGGCTCCCTCCTCTGTGATCGTTTTCCCAAAGCAATCGGGACTGAACCTGCATTTACGGAGGCCCATAGCCTGGCCACATGGTACAGGACTGGAAGATTTAACAAGTGCATGCATGAGGTCCACGCTACTTGCACGACGGGACCCAATTCCGTCACTGGGAATGAGGTGGCAGAGGTACGCTGGACTGGTGGAGAGGGCGCGGGCCCAGTGGTGTCCCTCCCACAAAAATACAACATACATCTAGCTAACTTTGTACAGGAACTCTGTACTTTTATTACTATACACAGTGACATGCCTCATCTCTAAGTGGGGAACAGCCTTAAAGTGTAAGTTCACCTTTACAGAAAAATCTGTAAGGTGAACTTACACAGGCCCCCTTCCTCACACCCCCCTCCCCCCCAGCATCTGATGACACAGTGGCAGCGTTTGATTGGCACAGTGACAACGGTTGATGGGCACAGTGGCAACGTTTGATGGGCATAGTGGCAGTGTTTGATGGGCACAGTGGCAGCATTTGAGGGCACAATGGCAGCGTTTGATCGCACAGTGGCTGCAATTGATGATTTTTTTCAAAGATTTTTTGCGCCCCCCCAAAAATTTTGAGCACCAGCCGCCATTGCATCTGACAGGTCCATGCCCACCCTTACAACCTGTGCATGTGGTTACAACATACAGCAAAGTACCTGCTTTGATTTGTGCAACTGCATGTATGATGCACACTGCAAGCTCTCCTGCATGTTCCAGTGATGTTTTGGGTACAAACATTATGTTATTTTCTGTGTCATAATAGGATTCTCCTAGTCGCAGAGCCTCCCTCCCCCACACAGAGCTCTGGACTCTGGGGATATCCTGAGCTATAAGAAGCGGAAGAGAACTCTGGGAGCAACTGTCACATGCAAAATGGAGGATCGCCGAGCCAAACTGGTAAATAACCATCTGACGTGGAGAGAGCTGGCTTATGTTCATGGGAACAAGATCACCAGTGGTGGCTAAGTTAGCCGTTTTCTTCATTTCTTTCTCTGTAGAACAGAAAGAAAACAGAATGGTGACATCTGAAGCCTGGTGTCCAAAGAAACCAAATATTAGGGTCATATGGCGGATCAAACCTTGAGCCTGTGCTTTAAGGGCTTCCTTGATCTCCTCCAGGGTCTTGGTTAGGGGACTGGCTGATATCAGCCTCCTTAGATTATCTTCCCTGTACAGAGCTCTCATAAACTGCAATGGCTGCAAATGTAATCCTAAAAAAACAAAATTCCCTTTTCAGATTTGTAATCATCAGCTGAATGCTGGTCTAGTGTTTGGTGCTGTAAACATACCTTCCATTGAGAGCATTGATAAGTTCCCATTTATGATGCCTTCATATGGGTTCTTCTTGGTCTGGTTCTAAAAGATTACATCCATAAAGAATAAAAAAAGCAGCTTGAACATCACATTATTTTAGGCAGAAAATGAGCACTGGCAATGTTGAGCAGGTTCTCAAAGGTGTTGAACAGCCAAGTCAATGGCACACTTGCCATGGTGACAAGTTGTGAAGAAGTGCAAAGAAAAAAAACTTGCTTCCATGGTATTGCTTCTTTGCTAGCCAGATGTCTGTCATTCCCTCATGATGGAAACGTTGCAGAATGTCACTCATTAGAGAGAAGGAAGGGAGCAAAGCTTTGTCTATGGGTATATCTAAAAATGAATAAATATTGCACTGGTGGATCAAACAAAAATGCAGCTGGCAAAGGAACAATCAGATTGGATTGTAAACCGTATGTGTAAGATTTTTTTGCCGCGCTAATATTCAATTAAATTCAATATAAGAACTTCCAGAAAAAGTCCAGTGCATATAATTCAGAATGTGAGTCCCACGTGATAAGACAGACTATGATATCACAATATAAAGATTCTGAGTATAAAAGTTCCAAATTCACTCAAACCCAGCGAATGTGTCCAATGTATAAATAAAAGTGACAATCCAAAAGCTAAAATCACCAAAGTGTGCCTCCACCATAGGGTAAAAAAAATGGCTGCTTACCAGAAATCATGGACTTTTTATTTAAAAAGCGTAAAAAAAAAAACCGCTGTATCAATCAAGTCTCATCTGAGATAGAAACCTATTACTTCTTCCCATCCTCTATTGTTAATGCAGTCTCCCAAGTAATGAAAAATATTGCTCCATCATAACATGTAGGGGAAATAAATCGGAAAAACTCACATAGTGTAAAACTATACGACACATTTATTGTAAAAAAAGGGGACCAACTCGTGGCTTTGGCGTGCGTGGTAAGCAGCCATTTTTTATCCTATGGTGGAGCCACACTTGAGCGATTCATCTTTTGGATTGTCCCTTTTATTTATACTGTACATTGGACATATTCGCTGGGTTTGAATGAACTTGGAACTTTTATACTCAGAATCCTTATATTGTGATATCATAGACTGTCTTATACCATAGGACTCACTTTCTGAATTATATGCACTGGACTTTTTCTGGAAGTTGTTATATTGAATTGTCTATGGATATGTAATCCAAACCATATGGTTGAGGACATTCCAGGTGTCACACCATTTATAAAGGGATCAGATGGATTTTTAGGGTGGCAGATGACACCTGGATCTTTTCTCACTCACTTTTTAAAAATGTTGCAAACTTTGGTTCCATGCTAACATTTGGTAATTCTGCCATTTATATTAAGTGGACCCAGCTAACCCCTGGATCCTTTCCCATTCACGTTTTATGAATGTGTTATCCCTGGCTCCATGCTAACATTTGGTAATTCGGGCATTCATATTAAGTAGACTGAAATAATATTTGTGAGAAGGCAAGTACGATTGGTGCCACCAAAGTGTTACATGTATGTAGGAAGATATGAGAAGTTATCCAAAGGTTCCTACCTGATCTTGGTGCCTGTCCGCACTACGTTCGCTTGTGTCTATCATACCCTTGTGTTGCTGCTTCTTCTCTGTTCCCGTTTTCTTTACTGTGAGTTCTGTACTATTTTTCATTAGTGCGAGTTTTAGGGCTTTCATGAGGGCAGTGGCTTCTTGCAAAAATTCCCCTAGAATAAGAAAAAAACATCTTGGCAATCAGAAGACATAAAGACATTTCAATATTGAGTTCTATTATTGTCTAGTAAAATGTGAACCAATATAAAATATGTAATTCTATATAGTTTTAAAGTTATAGTACCCCCCTATCCATAAGTAAGCCTATTAGTAGATTTTGTAAGAGTCAGGACTGCACTGCATGGGGACAGCACTATCAATTTTCACGGTCAATTGCAGGTTGAAGAACATCTCTGCCTCCATGAATAATTCAAACAACTACAGGACCAGGGAATCTTCTTCTTAATCTGCATACACATGTTTAAAGCTTTAAGTCTTCTTCATAGAACATGAAAAAATAAGATATTGGTAGCAATCAGATTGTCCAGCGTGACTGTTTCTGTCCTGAAGAAGGTTTAACCAAAATTGCCAATGCTGGTCACTGCAGTTTTACACAACGTGACTGATGCAGGCAATGCAGAGGATGTTTCCACTGCTTGTATTTCTTGGGCTAGGCATGGCCAGCCTTAGTTTTCATAACCGTGAATGCAAATGCAGTCGCTTATTTATCTGAAATGACCACAGGAAGCCATTAACTGTACTGTAATACCTAAACTGTGACTGGAGTTCCAGAGATGTTCCTTGAATCATGAGTGTTAGAATATTTATGAATGGATGAGATCTTACATAATAATTGAATTGTATGTATAAATATATATATTTATATTACTTCTATATATGGAAAAAGAGAAATTATATATAGACTTTTATACTTGTGAAAGCATATACATTGTTATAAGCTCATAAGCATTTCTTGGAAGAGCCCACATATGGCAGTAATTAAGAGTGAGCTGACCTTTCACCTCCCCCCATCACAGATGAGAAGGAAGGTTTTACTTAAGGTGCAAAAGTTTGAACGTTTTAGTTAAAGATCATATTTTCTATACACCACAAAATTTCTTGGTTAAAATATAGGAACATTGCGTTTTAAATGAATATAATATACATATTACTTTATGTAGTGTTTGATTTAGATGTTAAAAGAAACTTATATTGTATACGTTAAATGATTCTGGCCACATGCCTACTTCTCAGGAATGTTAGAGACTGAGCAACCCCCACCCTTTTGTAAGTTCTCGGTTTTCTGTGGAAGGATAAGACTCAGCAGAATGTTAAACCAGCCTTTTTAGGAAAGGTGGGGGCTGTTTTAATGGGTTTGAGTTCTGGAGTAAGAGCTAGTCACAGAAGTTTTTGAGGCAGAGACTTGGAGACATTGAAGGAGGCTGACAAACCTTCTAACACACACATACACACACAACAAAGATACATTTATACAATCTTCATTTCAAGAATAAGAAACTTATTGATGCTATTTTTATATTCAACATTTTTGATATTGTTTTTGTAATTTTTGCTATTTTTATTATTAAATCAATTTTTAACTTTTTATACGAGAACTGAACAGACTTTTTTGGAACTTTCCTCATCAATATGAATTATTGAACTATCGTTATTAATTACCGAAATCAACAATTTATTACAGTGAGCATGTGTTTGTGTGATCATTATAAATCCCAACATAAAACAAGCACATCAAATTTAAAGTCTAGGTCTGAAATATTACCTTCTGCACACTTACAATTAGAAGGAATATCAGTACTGAAATGTAACACCTGTATCCTCTAAGACAATAATAATGGTGCCTGCGATGCTGTCACTGAGACATACTGGACATTATGGACCTATTTTCCTATCTCATGTGTCAGTAAACGGACCATCTCCTCACCTTGGATGTGATCTGTGTGGAACTCGCGGGTCATAGTTCTCGCTGAGCCTTCACTCTGCTGTGACGTGATGTTTGTCCTCACACTCTCCAATTCTCCATCTAAGGGGACTTTTCTCCATTCAAAGTTTTTGCTGCTACTGAGCTCCAGGTTCTGTATCATGTCCTTCATATAAACAGACCTTGTTATATCATACTTAAAAAAGGCAGATACAAGTGTCAGCTGTTTTGACTAGCATTTTGTGTTTCAATCTCTCTTTATTAAATTTTCATTTCATATAAACAATCATAAATATCACAACTTAATAAAAACAAAAAAAACAAATAATGACTTCCAGTTAAACAAGACATTTCACAACAAATTCTTCATATTTCTATTACATAAAAGATTATTCATTCTAATTATAAACATCTGTATCATTCATCACCAAGCTTCCTCATCCTAAACTCCTAGAAAATCTACAGCCCCTTACCCACCCTACCCTATACCTATCTCTTCCATACTTATCGCACTCATACTAAATTAAAAAAAAAAAAAAAAAAGGTTCCTTCTATCCTCGTTCCTTATATGTATTCCATTATTTCATGCGATGCTCTGAACTCATCCCAACTTTGCCAAATCTCAGGAAGTTGGTTTGTGGTATAACCTTCCTCTCTTATCTGTTCCTCCATATATTGGATTTCATTCATTTCACATATCCAATTTACTATTGCTGGACTCTTTGTTTTTTTCCAGTCTCTTGCTATTATTGTTCTGGCCGCTGATGTCATATGGTGAATGATATCTTTTTTAATCTTCTTTATTGATTTTGGTATCAGGGACAATAGTGAAATTTCTATGCTCGGGGTCAGCTCTATTCCTGATACTTTATGATAAATGTCAAATATTTTGTTCCAGAATCCCTTCACCAGGTGACATCCGTACCATATATGTTCCATTGTACCTTTTTCTGTTTTGCATCTCCAACATAAATCTGTATTACCTTTATTGATTAAATTTAGAGTAACTGGGCTCCTATACCATCTCATTACTATTTTATAATTCCTCTCCTGATATTTATTTGCAATGGTTGTTCTATGTATAGTTTCAAAAACCTTTTCCCATTCTTCTTCCGATAATGGTCTCTCCAATACCTCTTCCCATTTCCTTACATTTATTATCTCTTTAAGGGGACTATCCGGGATTAATTCATCATATATTTTTGATAGTTTCTTAATTGGAATCTGCTCTCACAATAATAGTTTTTCAAATTTAGTTGGTGGTCTGTTTATCCTGGCTATTTTATGTCCTAAAAACGTCTGAAGTTGTTGATACTGCATCCATTTTTTTTCATTTTCCGTTCCCATTTCCTTTAATGCGGGTATTTTCCCATTCTCCAGGATTTGTGCCAATCTTATATCCTCTGCCCTATTCCATTTTAAGAATTTTTTACATCCCATTGCTGGAGGGAATTCAGGGTTGAAAAACAGTGGAGTCATAGGTCCCAGCGTCGTGGAGAGCTTCCCATTTTTCACTATGCCATCCCATACCTTTAGCGTTGCATTTACAAAGAGTGTCAGCTCCTTTCTCTTAGGTCTCAAGTGGGGTTCTATCCATGGAAGGATTTTTAGTTGGGGCCCTATTATTTCCTCCTCCATACTGACCCATTGCTTATTTTCTTTGTTATGGTACCAATCTATTATACTAGTTAGTGATGCTGCTTGCAAATATTTTGTGCAGTCTGGTAATGCCAGCCCCCCTTTGCTTTTCTTTCTTATTAGGCTTTCTCTTTTTATCCGGGGGGTTTTATGTGCCCTTATAAATCCAACTATAGATTTTTTTAGCTCCTTCATTAGTTTTCTTGGGGGTTCCAATGGTATCGTTTGAAAAATATACAAGAGCTTTGGTAGTATATCCATTTTTACGGTATTAACTCTTCCCGTCCAAGAGTATACCAATTTATCGTATTTCTGTAATGATTTAATAGCATTTCCAATTGCCTTCTCGTAGTTCATCCCCTGCAGCTGTTTCAGATCTTTGGTTAGAAAGATTCCTAAATATTTTATTGCATTTTGCTTCCACTTAAATGGAAAGTCCTTTTGCATCAGTAAACTAACTCTTTCATTAATTGATATATTCAGTATCTCTGATTTGTCATAATTTACCTTGAAATAACTTAGCTCCCCAAATCTTTTAATTTCTTTCATTAAATTTGGGATAGTTATGATGGGGTTAGTTATATATATTAATAAATCATCTGCATATGCAGCTACCTTGTATTCTTTCTCCCCCACGCTTAACCCTTTGATATCTTTGTTATTCCTAATTGCAGTAATTAAATGTTCCATTATAAGTACAAACAACAGGGGAGAGAGGGGACATCCTTGACGGGTGCCGTTTGATATCTTTATGTCTTTTGATAACATACCGTTCATTCTTACTTTTGCTTTTGGGTTGGAGTACAAAGCAACTATCCTGTTAAACATTTTCGGACCCATACCGAGTTGTTTCAATGTTTCTTCCAAGAAGCACCATCCTATCCTATCAAATGCTTTTTCAGCATCTATGGCCAGCATGCACGTTTCAATAGCTGTTCTTTGGGCATACTCCAGTAGTGTACAGGTCTTTATGATATTATCTTTAGTTTCCCTCCCTTTTGTAAATCCGGTTTGATCCAATTGTATATAATTGGGTAGGATTGGTGTTATTCTATTTGCGATGATTTTGGAATACAAACGGATATCTATGTTGGTTAACGAGATTGGTCGATAATTCTTGCACAACGTATGGTCCTTCTCCGGTTTTGGGATCAAAGTAATATGAGCTTCTGTGCTTTGTGGCACAAAGCCTTGTGTATCAGATATCGAATTGTATGTTTTTTCCAATATAGGGGCGATTATGTCCTGAAAATTCTTAAAAAATCTGACAGTGAATCCGTCAGGTCCAGGACTTTTTCCTGGGACTAATTCTTTAATTGCTTGCTGAATCTCTTCTAGAGAGATATCAGTTTCCAATTTTTCGGATATTTCTTTAGGGAATCTAGGGAGAGCAGTTCCGTAGATATATTCTTTAATTTTCTCTCTGTTCCCACTTTCCATCTTATTCCCCCCTGATGTTTTAATGTTATATAAATTAGAATAATATGTATAGAATTCTTCCATTATATCTTTGGGGTCATATGTATATTCCCCATTTGCTTTTAATATTTTAATTATAGTTGTTGAGATCTGTTGTTCTTTTAGTACTTTAGCAAGTGTCTTCCCTGTTTTATTCCCATATTGATACCATTGTGCCCTTCCACGGTCTCTAATCCTAAGAGTTTCCTCATCGAGCATTGTTTGTAGTTCCAGCCTTTTCTCATTTAATTTTATTTTTTCTATTGATTTTAAATTTTGTTTGATTTTTATCCAATTCCTCTATTTCTTTTATCAGCTGGGATTTTTTTTGCTCCCTTCTTCTTTTTAATCTTGAGCCATGTTTGATAAATGTCCCCCTTATTACGCATTTTAATGTTTCCCATTGTATGGGAATTGATGTTTCATCCTTCTCGTGGATTTCTATAAATTCCTTTATTGTGTTACGTATGTCCTCTATACATTCTTTATCTTTTAATAGGTTGTCATTTAGTCTCCAGTTCTTTTTTGTTTTTTCTCGTTCTATTACCTTGATTTCCAAATACAACGGGGCGTGATCTGACCATAAGAATCCTCCTATATCTGATGATGGAGTCATTGACATTCCTAAATCATTAATGAAAAAATAATCTATCCTATGATAGGAATCGTGTATATTAGAATAGTATGAATAATTTTTTTCCGTTTGATGTTGGGCCCTCCAAATATCCACCAGCTGATATTTCTCCTACGGCCACATCACCCTGAAAGCGCCCGATCTCGTCTGACTAGCATTTTGAACACAAAGGGCCCTTTCTTACATATAAACATGTCAGTATCCCTAAATTTATTTATGGCAGCAGCTACTGCAGATACGATAAACTCATTTGAAATGTCCACCAATGTTTCTTCAGAGAAACCAGTCGCAAGAGAAACATGGAGGCTGCTCTTAAGGGATAAGTTCACCTTTTGGAGCCCATTACACTCATATTTAGGGTGTAACATTATTATTATATCATTATAGATGTAGCCGAGAGCGGACTACAGTTATCTGATACAGCAGACTTAATCTCCACTTCTACAGACTAGTCCATAGCTCCCAACTGTCCCTGATTTCGAGGGACTGTCCCTGATTTGGAGCAATGTCCCTCTGTCCCTCATTCCTCCTCATTTGTCCCTCATTTTGGTCTGATCTATATAGTTGTATATAAAATGCACTTTTTATCTTTCAAAAAGTGTTTCCCAGTGCTAAAACTTTCATCTAAATTGGTGCATTTGTAAATTTTAAAAGCCAATATAAAGGAATAGTAGTGGTAAAAAAAGCCCTTGTGGATTTCATTAACCTTTTGTTTTAGGTTAATTCTCCTTTAAGGGGGTGTGGCAGGGGGCATGTCCTATGCCTACATACGTTTGCTAGTAGGTGTCCCTCCATCCCATCTCAAAATGTTGGGAGGTATGAGACTACCCCTGTTTTCCGCTATTGCCAGGCTCAGGTTATCTGCATCACATTTCTGAGCCTACAGGAGAGCATTGAGGGAACTGTAGTCCCCTGTGCAGTCATGGCTGAGCTGTTGAATTACTTACAGACTACACCTCCCAGCAGGCCACTCTCTCCAGGGGGAGAATTATGGTAGAGGCTTTAAAAGATCTGCCCAGCAGGCCCTTGTGCTCTTGCTTCCCGGGATCCATTGAGCGAGCACTGGCCCCACCGCCCAGCCAGTGCGATTGCGGCCTAAAGTGGCATTGAGTGTCCCACTGTTCCTGCCCACGAGAACCGGACACGCACTGCCACACCAGAGGCTCCCTACACCATCGCTGACAGCAGAGACACAAAGCAGGTTGCTGTACCAACCGACCGAGCCGTCACATCTGGCCTCCTGCTGGATGAGGAAAAGACTTGCATCGCTTCCAGAGTGACCGCCTGTTGTCTTGAGCAGGCACAAGCCCAAATCCCTCTTCTACCTGATAATAGCATATTATACTTGTACACTGCATGCAGACAACATAGCTTGGATTTCCAAGAGGACCTGTCACTTTGCCACACTAAACATCCCTTTGCTGATTTATGAATATGTATCTGTCCTCAGGCAATCCCTGGGAGGGGGTGCCCAGAAGTTGGCTGGGAAGAAGATAAATGTTTAGGGAGCCTGTTCAGAGGGATTATTCTCCTGAGGCTGCTGCCCAGTGGGAGGCAGCCAGTGTAGATTATTTAAACCGAAAAGTGTTTTTTATTTACCACTACTATTCCTTTATATTGACTTTTGAAATTTACACATGCAGCAATTTAGAAATCAGATGAAAGGTTTAGCACTGGGAAACACTTTTTGAAAGATAAAAATTGCATTTTCTATACAATTATATAGATCAGAGGGACAGATGAGGAGGAAAGAGGGACTTTGTTACAAATCAGGGACATTTCCTCAAAATCAGAAATAGTTGGAAGCTGTATAGGTTGCTGTAAGGACTGGGACTCCTCATACAGAGTCACAGACTAGCTGGCCATCCCCTCTATCTCCATCAAAGGCTGCTAAAGGGTTTATACTTGAGAATCTGTCCTCCTGTATCTGTTTTGATGTTTTGAAGTATACTGCACACTCATCACTCTCTCCTGTTTGAACACTGCAATAAATTTACAAAATGATATCCCCTAGACCAGTGAAGGTGAACCTTGACACCCCAGATGTTTTGAAACTACATTTCCCATGATGCTCATCTACATTGCAGAGTAATTGAGCAACATGGGAAATGTAGTTCCAAAACATCTGGAGTGCCAAGGTTCACCACCACTGCCCTAGACTGAGCCTGTGTTTGTCAGAGTGGTTAGAACATGTATCTAGGCCTTTCAGCCACTGAACAAGTAAGGGAGACCTAGGTCATACTCAGCGGATCCTCCTGGGGTAAGGGCTACAGTGGCTTCTTTATTGATCGAAAAAATCAACTGCACAGGAGATGAGAAGCTGCTTTTGGAATAGGTCAGTGTGCTGCTATCCATTTTTCCCTAGCAGTGATTGCCAGTAACAAGCTGTGCGAGGACCTGACTATAGCAGGCATTCATGGACTGATCTGGAACGACAGGCATTGTTTATTGATATTGTCTGGAATATAACTGGATTATGAATGCTTGAATCGTACTCTTCCTATCATATTTCTTTTAAGGCATTCTGATGAATTATGACCCTTTGTATGCAGAGGATCATACTGAAACAATATCACCTATGTCTACATTTCTAGCTCCCCAACTCATGTCTTGGCCCTCACCTTAAGTAGCTGAATCCTTTGAATGAAAGCCTTGTAGAAGGAGAGGGTCTCATTCCGATGTCTCCCAAGTTGAGATGTTAAGTGAAGAGTTTGGTCCTCCAGTTTGTCAAATAACGTTCTTACACTGAAATCCTCTAGGACTCGTATTGTGTTCCTCTCATCTGCAGCATGTTACGAAAATGTGTTACTACTATATATAAATCTGTTGAAAGAACCACCCAGGTAATAACTTACTGTACCTAATCCGTAGGTGATTTCCTTCTTTCCAATATCAAACACCTCTCCAGAACCATGACAGCCCACCGTTTCATAAAACTGCAGACTGTGTGTGAAACAAAAAAAGACGTTTAGGTAAATGAACCAAAGACTTTACACAAGGTTAACTAGACTTGAGAGAGATGAACACTCGCCACTGGAAGAGAACAGTCTACAAAACAATTATAGATTGCTAAATAATAAAAATTCAAACAATTATTTCAGTATCTTAATATAGAAAAACAGACATGGAAAAAGATTGCCAGACAACAAAAAAGCCTGCAATTTTCCATGCTGGTCTAATGAATGGTGGTCTAATGTACGGGTCTCCAAACTTTCTATGAAAAGGGCCAGTTTACTGTCCTTCAAGCTTTAGAAGGGGGGCAGACTGTGGCCAGTGGGAGTGTAAAATTCCCCCGCATCAGTGGGCATAAACAATGCCCCATTGTTAGAATGGGATGCCCCATTGTTGGTACCAATGGGATGAATAGCGACACTGATGGTGTCAGTGGGAGAAATGGTGTCCCATCATTGGTGACAATTGATGGAATAGTGCCCCAGGGACCAGATAAAGGCAGGCAAAGGGCCACATCCAGGCCTTCGGGCTGCAGGTTGGAGACCACTGGTCTAATGAATGGTGGTATAATGCCCCGTACACACGGTCGGATTTTCCGATGGAAAATGTCCGATCGGAGCGTGTTGTCGGAAATTCCGACCGCGTGTGGGCTCCATCGGACATTTTCCATCGGATTTTCCGACACACAAAGTTGGAGAGCAGGAGATAAAATTTTCCGACAACAAAATCCGTTGTCGGAAATTCCGTGTGTACACAAATCTGACGGACAAAGTGCCACGCATGCTCAGAATAAATAAAGAGATGAAAGCTATTGGCCACTGCCCCGTTTATAGTCCCGACGTACATGTTTTACGTCACCGCGTTCAGAACGATCGGATTTTCCGACAACTTTGTGTGACCGTGTGTATGCAAGACAAGTTTGAGCCAACATCCGTCGGAAAAAATCCTAGGATTTTGTTGTCGGAATGTCCGAACAAAGTCCGACCGTGTGTACGGGGCATAAGAAAGAGCCTTCAACCCCTCACTGGGTCAAGATTCTTATGATCTTTCAAGACTAATGAACCTTTGGCTGTAGCTTTAGACCACCAACTGTCTTAAAAAAAATAATAATGAAGGTACCAAAAAGTAAATGAGGCGCTGATATTTAAAGATGGAGAACTGGAGATGTTTCTCAACAGTTAATGTCCAGGATACAAATAAAAAAAACTTGTCTAGATGCAATACCCTTCTCCACTGCTCCCCTTTCCCGGATTAATTGCCAAGCCCCAGAAGGTTGTATAAGAAAGTAGTGAACATTATACCAAATCACACAGCACACATAAGAAGAGAAGAGGACCTGTCTTGTGTCAATACATATTCTGGAGGGATGTACGGTTCTCCCAGACTCCTCCATCTGGGCTTCCAGTTTTTCATGGGGCTGGCCTTGTATAATGAGGGTCTCAGCAGCAAAGTTATGATGAGCAGAACAATCATTACTATGAAGAGCAGCAACAAAACCCCTAATCAAATGCAAATAACAGAATACACAAGAGATGAATGCGGAGAAGAAGTTTACATCACACAAATCTGTTCTTTCTAGCATTTATATGTATTGTCTTGACTAAAATAGTCCCATTTTGCTGTTTTGTTTATTACAGTGCACTTCTTGTTTTGTAGCTCTATAACTTCTCATATTCTGTTGATGAGGGTGACTGTTTGACTTGAATTTTCTTCAAGCCGACAAAATTTATGGGTGTGCATAAACCCCTCTGGCATTGCTCCGAGAACAAAAAAACAATGTAAAGTAACAGACATTTTACCATGAGCTCAACCTAATTTATACCACAAAATGCTCTAGACTTCAATTATCTCTGTAGGTGGCTGGTCTATAGAATTCTGCCTCCAGGTTCTAAAATTTGCTGCAACTGTTCTGAAGTACCAAATCTTCTCTTACAAGAGGTAAATCATTTTAAAGGGACAATGCCATTTTTTATATTTAAATTCTATTTTTAGTACATACTGTATATTAAAGTGTACCTAAATCAAAAGGCAAAGTTTTAATACATTGAAGATTACCAATCCGGTGGCTACATTTGTTTTTTTTTGGGTTTTTTTTCCTTTTTTTCCACCTGGTGATCCAGACAGTAATGCCCTGTACACACTGTCGGACTTTGTTCGGACATTCCGACAACAAAATCCTAGGATTTTTTCCGACGGATGTTGGCTCAAACTTGTCTTGCATACACGCGGTCACACAAAGTTGTCGGAAAATCCGATCGTTCTAAACGCGGTGACCTAAAACACGTACATCGGGACTATAAACGGGGCAGTGGCCAATAGCTTTCATCTCTTTATTTATTCTGAGCATGCGTGGCACTTTGTCCGTCGGATTTGTGTACACACGATCGGAATTTCCGACAATGGATTTTGTTGTCGGAAAATTTTATATCCTGCTCTCAAACTTTGTGGGTCGGAAAATCCGATGGAAAATGTGTGATGGAGCCTACACACGGTCGGAATTTCCGACAACAAGGTCCTATCACACATTTTTCGTCGGAAAATCCGACCGTGTGTACGGGGCATAAGTCTGTTAATTTTTCAACTTAAAGTGGAGTTCCACCCAAAAATGGAACTTCCACTTTTTGGAATCCTCCCTCCCTCCGGTGTCACACTTGGCACCTTTCAGGGGGGAGGAGGGAGCAGATCCATGTCTAATACAGGTATTTGCTCCCAATTCCTGGCATAGATCACCGCGGTGACCTATGCCACTTCCGGCTCCTACTCTGTCCTCCCCCGCTGTCTTCTGGGAGACACACAGGTCCCAGAAGACAGCAGGGACCAGTGAGGATGCCCACACGCAGTAGGGAACCAGGAAGTGAAGCTGCACGGGTTCACTTCCTGATGCCCTTACCGAGGATGGCGGCGGCAGCAGCCGAGAGCCGACGGACAGCCGGCTTCAGGCTCCCTGGACAGGTAAGTGTTCATATATTAAAAGTCAGCATCTGCAGTATTTGTAGCTGCTGGCTTTTAATATTTTATTTTTTTTCGGCGGACTTCCGCTTTAAAGTGTATTAAAAAAAAACAGCACAAGGGACATTACTAAACATCAGTGTGATGTGACCCCTGTGCGTTTTGGTTTTCTCCTTTCGAAATCCTCCTCCTCCGATTCCCAGTCGCTATTACCTTCCGGTGCAGTGGGAGTTAATAGAACCGATGGAGCTGTAACAGGCTCTCATCAAGATTGTTCAACTACGCTTGCCCTTTCCACCCTCTTCATTCATACAGCCTGTACTTTCACTCCTATGAATGAAACCATCTATGAATGGAGAAGGTGGACCTTTAAATCATCCACCTGTGCTTCATTCATAGATAGCTTTTTATTCATGGAAGCTATAATATGGCCTCTATGAATAGAGGAGGTGGGCAGAAAAGGCGGGCATAGTCAGCCATTCTTGATGAGTGTCTGTCAAAGCTCCCTCAGCTCTATTAAAGTTCACCTTTTGGGAAAAAAATAATAAAGGCACATATTTCTGCAGAGAAAAACATGTGCATTTATTACTTTTTCCTGCAGAGACTTGGAAAGCATTGCATCCATGATCAGATAATCATAGGTGCAATGCCAGGCTCCTGCAGAATCCCAGTTTAGCTCTCTGTCCATACCTCAAATACAGGCAGACAGTTATTTAAAAGCAGGGAGATCAATGAACTACCAGAGTGCTCATCAGCGCAATGGCAGAAGGCCTTTTAGTCCACTCGTTCACAGATCGCTGTGAATGAATGATGTGGCGGTGTGGGCAAAGCTGCACAATTTTTAAATTGTGACAGTGGGTGCAGGGGGATCAGGGAGGGGGCGGACTGCTGGAGCATGTTACACGTTACACTCTAAATATAGGTATAACATGCTCCCAAAGGTGAACCTATCCTGTAACCCTGTATCCTGTAACCCTGCCACACTGGAAGATTATAGCAGCAGGGAGGGGGTACATCAGAGGAGAGAGACTTCTACTGAGTCCGGGTCCACATATGTGCGCATAGGCGTGCGCACAGGGTGTGCCAGGTGTGCCTGGGCACACCGTAATCATGCTGCGCAGATTCCCCCTGCTGCTTACTTGGCTGCAGAGAAAAGGACTGGGGAATCTTTGTCCTCAGTCCCTTCTCTCTGTTTCAAAAGTGACACATCAAAAGGTCTGTTTAGATCATTTTACCATTTTAGATTATTTTACCAAAGCGCTCCAATGAGGCTCCTAAAAAAATTGTGGGTAAAAAAAATGATATTAAACTATTGTAAAAAAATAATAAAATAGTAAAAAAGTTATAATAAAAATACCGTACACTACTGACACCGTCCATTGCTCTACTGCTATAAATATATATATATATATATATACACAGACATGTGTTTGAGGCGCACACCCTAACGCAATAGGCTAGGCACACCTATGTGCGGCTGCAGTTTGCAGTCTGGGGTCCAGTGTGTATCTGTTCACCGGTTCAGGTGCGAATTTTTTCCTGAATTCGCACCTGAACCGGACCCAAAAATGCACAGGACCCTTTTGGAAACCACAACGCCGCCATCCCGGATATGTGTGAATCGGCTCCATTGAGAGCCGGTCACACTTGCATGTCATGCGAATTAAAATGCGGTGAAAACTATGCGGTGTGTCTATGGGAATGTTTGACCATTCTTCCAGAAACGCATTTGTGAAGAACGATTTTTGTGTAATTAGTATAGTATTTGTACGAAAAAACAAAGACCACGTATGCTTGGAAAGGAGAGATAACATTACTACACAATATATGACATCACTGGCGAAGCTGTATTCTGTCGTATGAGAATTTTCGTAACTTCAGTAACCTATTGTTTTTCCATATGAGACTAGCAAAAAAAAAAACAGACGATCATTCGTCCGATATTCTCATCATGTGTATGAGGCTTTATGATTTAAAGCTAACTGCATCTCCCTTTCCATGCTACACCCATGTGCTTGCGAGGTGGAGAGGGGACACAGAATGCAGATCTTATTTAACATGTTTCAGATTTACCTACAATAGCCCCCCAGTTGGGGGCCAGGTTCAGTTTCTGTCGGGGAAGAAAGCCATGTTTGGTAAGTTGGTAGGGGGAAGAAGGCTGGATGTGGGAAGCTGCTGGGTCACAATGAACATTTCTGCCCTTCACAGTAATAAACAGAGAGCGTTCCCTAATCCCGTTATCTTGGAATACATATGCTCCAGGGGTTGTAAACACATGAGCAAACCTGTAGGAAAAAAAAAAAATCACAACACTCTTAGTTCAGTGACTGGCTTTTCTGAATACTGTCAACCCCAAAAACACAACCCCTACCTAGAAATGTTCACGTTGGTCTCTCTGATAAGATAGTCCAGTCTCCGAAAGGCCCCGAAGTCCCAGTGTGGGTTGGAATTAAACAAATGATCTTTCTGATATATGGGATAATGGCTGGATGCCCGTTCTAAAAGATAAAATAATCATTCTAATAATTATTCTACTCAGGGTCGTCTTTAATATTGATTGGACCCTGGGCAAAAATTTTCTCCCCCGCCCCCCACCATGCAATTTCGCTCTCCACCAGCTCTGAGACATACAATAAATAGCAGCTAGACGTAAAATCAGTTTACTGTATCAGATCAGGCAGCGATTGCGATTGGTTGCCAGAAGTTACAGCATATCATTACCGCTTACTGACTGGTTGCTAGAGGTTACAGCACACATTAAGGCTCACTGATTAGTTGCTAGAGGTTACAGCATATGATTTCTGCTTGTTGATCGGTTGCCAGAGATTACTGTACAGTAATACTGCTCACTGATTGGTTGCTAGAGGTTACAGCACATCTTCTCCTCACTGCAGGGGGGCATGATATACATATGAATGCTGCCTTTACTTACATATCAATGCAGTTATTTACATATGAATGACGGTTATTTACATGTAAACACAGGGTCTGCAGATGAGTGATCTGTACACAACAATAGGGCAGAGCGGGGCAGCATTAGTAGCAGCACTTCACAATGAGATATCGGGACACAGCACAGGACTAAAACTTCAAGGGACAAGGGAATTTAAACTGGGATAGTTGGCAAGTATGAGGCAGCTGCTTTGGGCCCCACAACAATGACAGGGCCCAGGGCAGCTGCCCCTTTTGCCCTGCCTTAAAGACGGCCCTGATTGTAGTGATAGAATAACCTATTTCTTTCTCCTGTAAATGTGCACTGCTGGTCTCTGCCACATACCAAAAGCTCAATTCACAAAGCTTTGGATCTCCATTTTCAGCTGTAATTTTCTAATCTTTTTGGAATCAGCAAAAAATGTAACTTTTTTGGAAAAAGGATCCTTATCCTGGTGTTTTAGATTCATGAGTTCAGTCATACATGCTTTGAATTTTGTCCAATGTCTCTTAAATCTGCTGAAATTCAAGCTGTGGGTGGCCGTGTCAAAACCATTCGACTCAATGAACTTCGACTGAAGAGCTGGGTGGAAAATGCTGATATTGAGAAAATGGAAGATTGATTCTTTCTTTCTTCCTTTCTTTCTTTCTTACTCTTTCTCTCTCTTTCTCTCTCTCTCTCTCTCTCCCCATTTCGTTCTCCCTCTCCATTTTTCTTTCTTTCTCTCCAATTCTTTCTCTCTCTCCCCATTTTTCTCTCTCTCTCCATTTCTTTCTCAATCTCTCTCTCTCCATTTTTTTTCTTTTTCTCTCTCTCTCTCCCCATTTCTTTCTTCCTCTCTCTCTCCATTTCTTTCTTTTTCTCTCTCTCTCTCTCTCTCTCTCTCTCTCCATTTCTTTCTTTCTCTCCATTTCTTTCTTTCCCTCTCTCCATTTCTTTCTTTCCCTCTCTCCATTTCTTTCTTTCCCTCTCTCCATTTCTTTCTTTCCCTCTCTCCATTTCTTTCTTTCTCTCTCTCTCCATTTCTTTCCCTCTCTCTCTCTCCATTTCTTTCTGTCTCTCTTTCTCTCTCCATTTTTCTTTCTTTCTCTCTCCATTTCTCTCTCTCTTTCTCTCCATATTTATTTCTCTCTCTCTCCATTTTGTTTCTTCTTTTTCTCTCTCTCCATTTCTCTTTGTTTCTTTCTCAATTTCTTTCTTTCTTCCTCCCTCCATCCCTCTTTCTTTTTTCCTCCATCCCTCTTTCTTTCTCCCTCCATCCCTCTTTTTTTCTCCATCCTTCCTTCTATCGTTCTTTCTCCCTTTATCTCTCTCTCTCTCTCTCTCTTCCTCCTTCTCGCATCCCTATACAAACCAGGATCCCCCATTTTCATTCCAGTGCTCCTCTCCCCATTGCTCATCTCCTCCCTACTCCCCCCTTTTTACCCCCTCCTCCTTCTCCCATACTGCATGGTTCCCAGTCCCATCCCCACCTCCATTTTTTCAGGGGCTAAAAAAGAACCCAGAGGTGGAGCATCAGCAGCAGAAAAAATGTGCTCCGCCTTGGGGTTCTTCCTTAACCCCTGGAAAGGGCGTGAGTGGGGCCTCATATCTAAATTTGGCCAAAAGCTGGATACACACTATGCAACTTTTGTTGTTTGATTTCCTTTAGATTTACCAAAACTATGTAGTACAAGGGCCTGCCTGATTGCATACAAATTGAAACTGTTAAGGTTTGACCTCATATTATATGGTTTTGGTAAATCTAAAGGAAAAAATCTAAAGAAATATAGTTTTTTTTTTTTTTTTTTTTTTGCTGGAAGATTTTGGTGATAAAAAGGCATTCTTTACTAATTACTGCTCCTTCATACACTATGCAGGTAATTGAAAGTAACTCTTAAATCCAGTAAAAGATGAGATCATACATGGCTAGAATAGGTATATTTCCTGTATTATAAATCTCAGTCACTGTATTAGTAACACTCATTAGTAAGGCCAAAAAAGTCCACTCTGTACATATAACTACCATGCAATGGCAATTTTTGCACAACCCTTTTGAATGGTCCATGCCCTGCTGTTCAACAAAATTGAACAACAAGGAACAAGAGTCATTGACATCAAAACAAAGATTATATCACGTCACACTTCCAGTAAAAATAAATTCTGAGAACAGACACTTCAGTTCAGTGTGCTAAGGAACAACCCAAGTGCCAAAAGTAAAAGGCAGAAGTGACAGACTAGTTTTCCTAAAACCTGTTGGTTTGTTATTTTAATGACAGATTTTGTAACAAGGAGCAATATAGGATTGCTGTCTGCAGAAACCTATCATGTTTTACATCTCATTTTCAGATCTGTACACAGAGAATTGAAATGGTACCTAATAAACAGTTTTGTATCTATATTTATTGCCCTGGGATGCAATCCTTGGCTTACTCACCGTTGGGTAAAATGCTTAGTTGGAACAGAACCAGGTCACCCTCATTGAAACACAAAATGGGGTTGGGTATTCTGGGAAGAGATCCCGAGTGCACTGATGTCACAATCTGTTCCCGCTCTTTCGACTTTCTAGGTGTTGGCACTGACCAAGCGTCCCCTAAAATGTAGATGGGTTCATTGTAACAAGTACACATAAAATGAAGAATTGTAAATTGGTGACAAACCACAAGCTGCAAGCATTCATACATTTAGAAGAATTCTGACTATCAGGCATGTGTAGGGGTCACTGCAGTTTGCAGGGCCAAGAGATGCACTCTAAGTTATCACATTGGGATGGAAGAAGTGATTGTATAGGTATTACAAAAGTACATAGCTCCCAACTGTCCCTGATTTGGAGGGACTGTCCCTGATTTGGAGCAATGTCCCTCTGTCCCTCATTCCTCCTCATTTGTCCCTCGATTTGGTCTGATCTATACAGTTGTATCTAAAATGCACTTTTTATCTTTCAAAAAGTGTTTCCCAGTGCTAAACCTTTCATCCAAATTATAAATTGCTTCATTTGTAAATTTTAAAAGCCAATATAAGTGAATAGTAGTGGTAAAAAAAGTCCCTTGTGGATTTAATTAACTTTTTTGGGGGGTTCATTCTCCTTTAAGGGGGTGTGGCAGGGGGCGTGTCCTATGCCTACATACATTTGTTAGTAGGTGTCCCTCATTCCCATCTCAAAATGTTGGGAGGTATGAAAGTATGTGAATGCAATCAGTCCTGATGCCCTGTAAACAATTTGTGGTCAGCACACGCCTAGACCAATCGTATATGATAGACTTGGTCATCACTGTGGATGGTCAATTTGCTACAGATGAGATTACCCACTGAAAAGCAGAAGAAGCAGAGGCATCACCAGGCCCAAGCACCAGCAGTATGTGCCTGGGTGTCCTGCTTGGTGCCCAGAGTCAGCAAAACCCAACCAAGTGGTTTTGCATTTACACTATTTGGGAGTACCAGCAAAGCCACAGATCCTGTTGCCCCAAGCTCTTCAGGGGCCTAGGCATAGCGATTATCTTTCTTTGTAGACCTCACAATCAGAGTGGCACACACAGGTGACTTTATATATGTTTATTTTTTTTAAATCCCGCACTTCTCCTTTAACTGACCTGTAAGAAATGCCTCAACGACCTGGGCACTGGAAACTATTACACCAAATATTCCACTGGAGGCAAAGACTACAAGCTGTACACGCTCACTGTTCCTGATGTGATCTGGACCCAGAACATTCAGCACCTCCTGGAAGATACAGAAAAAAAGATATGCATGTAACTGATTGGTTGCTGTGAGTTTTTAAACTATACCACCATTGATGCTTTTGGCTCTCTATTTGTATTGTACACTGTATTACATTATCTAGTAATGCAACTCAGTCAGTGTGATCCTATATGAGATGAAACACTCCTCATATAGCATCAGAACTTATCACGGTGTTATAGGATTTGGGGGCAGAGGTCATAAAACACCAGAAATTGTTGTTCTATGATACTAGAGGTAAAGGTCCTACAACCTAAGAAACCATTACCAGAGAAACATCCGCCCAAGCTGTTAGGCCTAATGTACACAGGACGTTGTTTAACCTCTCCTGAACGATTTAACGTGACAGCTAGAAACCGGCATCTAAAAGTTTCCGTTTAGCTGCGTTTACATGCCGCGTTTGCGTCTAGAAGACTTTGTAAAAAAACCCCAAAAAACCAAAATAAAAACGTCTGTAAACCAAACGCTGCTAAACGCAAATTACCGCGTTCACAAGCTGTTACAGGCATTTCACATTTCAAGCGCCTCTGAACATCCGTCCGAACCCATTTTTTTGCGTTCCGAAAAATGCTTCTCAACCCAACTGCTTAGAAACGACTGTAAACGACCCTGTGTACATGTACTGATAAGATATTATAGAGGAGAGTCCAGGGGCAGCTGAAAAAAATGCCCAACTGCCCCTAAGGCTTAGGCTTCATGTACACGGGACATTATTACAACCTCTCCAGAACGATTTAACTTGACAGATAGTAACCCACGTTTAAAATGTCCGTTAAGCCACGTTTACATGCCGCGTTTAGCCGCGTTTGCATTTAGAAGCATTTGAAAAAAAAATTTAATTTTTTTTCAAAATAGCCGAAAATGAAAAACGCCTGTAAACGAAACGCAGGTAAATGCGAGTTACAGCGTTTAGAAGCGTTTGGGGCTTGAAATGCCCCTAAACTCAGCGTCTGAACGCATTTTTTTTTTTGCTTTACAAAAAAGGCCTCTAAACTCAACCGCCTAAAAACGTCATTAAACAAACCTGTGTACATGTACACATAAGATAACATTGGATGAGTTCAGGGGCAGCTGAAAAAAGCGTCTGAACGTCCGTTTACCAGCAGCCGTGTACATGAGGCCGGGACATTTTTACAGCCTCTCCTGAAGATTTAACTTGACAGATAGTAACCCACGTTTAAAACGGCTGGTTTTGCCTCGTTTACATGCCACGTTTTGCAGCGTTTTTGCTTTTCCTTTAAGAACTGGTATTTGTAGAAACACACTCTGCTTGCCCTATTGTCCCAGTTCTGAAATGTTCAGTGATCATTCTGAGAAGTCTGATGGGATTGCCTAACACTAGGCCACATGAATGAAAACTAGAGGAAAGGCAGAGAGACCGGTTCTCGTCTTTTTTTTAAGGCCAGTTTCAAAAATGAGAGCTATTGCGTGTTGTTTTCTGGATGATTCTGCTGTCTGTAGGTCACATGTCATATACAAATTGTATTTTGTCTTTCTGGTGGCTTCTTGAGATTATTATATAAAGAGATACAAGTGTTTGGGTACAAATATTGTTTCTAGTTTTAATCGATATCCATGAACCTAATACAGAGATATTCATGGGCCAAAAGAAGGCTCAATTAATTTGTATTCTTTTTTGTATAATCTCTTTTTATTAGAAATTTTGAGAGTACAAAACAACAATAAAAAACAAAAAAAGACAGTAATGATATACAAATGATATAAGTAAAATGATATACAAAACAGAAAATTGCCTCACTAAGAAAACTTCCATAAATATTGATAATAAATATAACTGCCTCTTTGTAAGTAGTTGGTATCTTTTATCCTTAATAAATTTAATACAGTTTCACACTACGGGAGCTTCTTTGATTCATCTTTACATGCATGATTTGCCGGTGAACCATCGATTATTCCCTATGTGAGCGTTCCCATTGGACACCAAAGAAAAGCCACAGAGGTCTCCCGTTTTGCTGCAAAAGAAAGAGGGTTGATGACTCCCGTCTTAGGCTGGGTTCACACTAGCGCGAATTGGATGTTGTTTTCTCCGCATTCAATTCGCATGACAGGAGAATATGACTATGTGACCATGTGACTATGGAGCCGGGTTCACACAGTTTCCGGGCGGCTGCGGAGCGCACAGCAGAAGGGTCCTGTGTGTCTTTGGCTCCATTTCTGGTCTGAATTCAGGCCTAGATCAGGCCTGAAATGGAGAACAGGGACCCCCTGCTGTGAGCCGCATCCGTATTTGGTGTGAACCCAGCCTCAAGGACATTTATCATACTGCGCTCATGACTCTTATAATGTACTATTCCCTCTGGAATGCGGCCATCTCATATTATATGTTGGAGGCGCACCTGAGTGTTTCACCTTTTTATACGATATTCCTTGTCAAGGTTTTTTCTTTTCATATATGTTGAACACCTAATCCCTCACATTTTCCTTGGAGTGATCTACTAGTTTCATGATTGGGCTATATCAGCGGCGGCCCGTCCATAGGGGGCGCACAGGCGCCGCCTCCCCTATGCATGCTTCTGACCCCTTGATCTACATATCAGTGGTGCCGGACCATGGATTCCAATGCGGCGGGGGTGTTTTTTTGAAGCGCCTGATTAGAGCCAGAGGGTGAGCTCGGAGCGCAGAGCATTGCACTCCGAGTCCACCTAGTTGAGTGACTATAGCGAATTAATTTTCGCTATTCTCACACTAAAGTTCCTCCCCGCCAATCTGGAGGCCGGTCTGTGAGACCCGTTTCCCGATTGGCCGAAGCATCAGGTGATCCTATCGGCTTCACAGCCCGTTTCCTACTGCGCACCTGCGAATCGCGCTGCGCTTTCTCAATAGGCTGGCTGCGGCGAGGGCCGAACTTCTGGCAAACTCAGCAGGAAGTGGGAGCGGGTACCGGGTACCCACTTCCCGCCACAAGGTGCCAAATGTGGCACTGAAGTAGAGAAGCAGAATATCGGTAAGTTACTTTGCTGGACACAGGACTCGATTAAGGGAGTTTTATTCCACTTTGGCCAAACCAGTGGACACCTGACCCGACTCTCGTCTGCATGCTAAGCAGGGGCGGACTGATAACTCATGGAGCCCCCGGGCAATAGGAGATTATGGGGCCCCCAGGCAATCAGAGATTATGGGGTCACACAGTATAAACACACACAGTATACACATACATGTACACACAGTATACACAGACAGATGTAAAAAAAACGCAGATTTATACATACTGTCCCTGGTTTTACTGAGGCTGGCAACCCTGATGGGGCCCCCTAGTGGCCAAGGGCCCTCGGGCAGTGCCCGAGTGGCTCAATGGTCAGTCCGCCCCTGATGCCAAGTGTGTCAATTACAGCTTACACAGTGTACATATAAATTCAGTATATTGCGTCACAAGCGAACATTTCCGTTATACAAACATTTTAGCCTTTTAGAAGTCAACCTACGCTTTTGATACCAAACAAGTTCTGCAAAACATATATTTTAAACCTTATGCAAAACTTTTGTTTCTCTGCAGTATGCTTTTTGCGGTTTCCTTAATTGTCTCAAATAATCAGCAAGCAAGGTTTTGCACAGAAAGAGGAACGTAGCAGGTTTCTGTGATGGGAGGGGGAGGGGGGGGGCGGAGTAAGTTCAGTGTCTAACCACAGCCTGTCACATGTAGTTTCAACATGAAATGTAAGGAATATGATTCTTAGCTGAAATTCTAAATCAGTCTTACTACGCACATAACTATGGCCACATAAACTGACCCTCGTTACCACTTCAGCACGGGGGGGGGGGGTCTGAGAAGGCAGGTAAGAGGAGCTTCCACTTTTGGGTGGAGCTCTGCTTTAACCACTTGACGACCGCCTCACGCCGATGTACGTCGGCAAAGTGGCACGGACAGGCAAAATCACGTACAGGGTACGTGATTTGCCTTCCGCGGGTGGGGGATCCGATCGGACCCCCCCCGGTGCCCGAGGCGGTCGTCGTTTGTCCAGCGGCGATCGGTGGTGAGGGTGAGACCATCCGTTCGTGGCCCCCCCCTCGCGATCGCCGCCGGCCAATCGAATCATTCCTTTGCTGCTGTATGCTAAACAGCAGCAAAGGAAATGATGTCATCTCTCCTCGGCTCGGTAATTTCCGTTCCGGCCCGAGGAGAGAAGACATCAATGTGAGTGCACAAACACACACACACACAGTAGAACATGCCAGGCACACAAAACACCCCGATCCCCCCCCCGATCGCCCCCCGATCCCCCCCCGATCACCCCCCCCCCTGTCACAAACTGACACCAGCAGTTTTTTTTTTTTTTTTTCTGATTACTGCATAGTGTCAGTTTGTGACAGTTACAGTGTTGGGACAGATACTGTTACCCCCCTTTAGGTCTAGGGTACCCCCCTAACCCCCCCTAATAAAGTTTTAACCCCTTGATCACCCCCTGTCACCAGTGTCACTAAGCGATCATTTTTCTGATCGCTGTATTAGTGTCGCTGGTGACGCTAGTTAGGGACATAAATATTTAGGTTCGCCGTCAGCGTTTTATAGCGTCAGGGACCCCCATATGCTACCGAATAAATGTTTTAACCCCTTGATTGCCCCCTAGTTAACCCTTTCACCACTGATCACCGTATAACTGTTACGGTTGACGCTGGTTAGTTTGTTTATTTTTTATAGTGTCAGGGCACCCGCCGTTTATTACCGAATAAAGGTTTAGCCCCCTGATCGCCCGGCGGTGATATGCGTCGCCCCAGGCAGCGTCAGATTAGCGCCAGTACCGCTAACACCCACGCACGCAGCATACACCTCCCTTAGTGGTATAGTATCTGAACGCATCAATATCTGATCCGATCAGATCTATACTAGCGTCCCCAGCAGTTTAGGGTTCCCAAAAACGCAGTGTTAGCGGGATCAGCCCAGATACCTGCTAGCACCTGCGTTTTGCCCCTCCGCCCGGCCCAGCCCAGCCCACCCAAGTGCAGTATCGATCGATCACTGTCACTTACAAAAGACTAAACCGCATAACTGCAGCGTTCGCAGAGTCAGGCCTGATCCCTGCGATCGCTAACAGTTTTTTTGGTAGTATTTTGGTGAACTGGCAAGCACCAGCCCCAGGCAGGGTCAGGTTAGCGCCAGTACCGCTAACACCCACGCACGCAGCATACGCCTCCCTTAGTGGTATAGTATCTGAACGGATCAATATCTGATCCGATCAGATCTATACTAGTGTCCCCAGCAGTTTAGGGTTCCCAAAAACGCAGTGTTAGCGGAATCAGCCCAGATACCTGCTAGCACCTGCGTTTTGCCCCTCCGCCCGGCCCAGCCCACCCAAGTGCAGTATCGATCGATGTCACTTACAAAACACTAAATGCATAACTGCAGCGTTCGCAGAGTCAGGCCTGATCCCTGCGATCGCTAACAGTTTTTATGGTAGTATTTTGGTGAACTGGCAAGCACCAGCCCCAGGCAGCGTCAGGTTAGCGCCAGTACCGCTAACACCCACGCACGCAGCGTACACCACCCTTAGTGGTATAGTATCTGAACGGATCAATATCTGATCCGATCAGATCTATACTAGCATCCCCAGCAGTTTAGGGTTCTCACAAACGCAGTGTTAGCGGGATCAGCCCAGATACCTGCTAGCACCTGCGTTTTGCCCCTCCGCCCGGCCCAGCCCAGCCCACCCAAGTGCAGTATCGATCGATCACTGTCACTTACAAAAGACTAAAACGCATAACTGCAGCATTCGCAGAGTCAGGCCTGATCCCTGCGATCGCCAACAGATTTTTTGGTAGCGTTTTGGTGAACTGGCAAGCGCCAGCGGCCTAGTACACCCCGGTCGTAGTCAAACCAGCACTGCAGTAACACTTGGTGACGTGGCGAGTCCCATAAGTGCAGTTCAAGCTGGTGAGGTGGCAAGCACAAGTAGTGTCCCGCTGCCACCAAAAAGACAAACACAGGCCCGTCGTGCCCATAGTGCCCTTCCTACTGCATTCGCCAATCCTAATTGGGAACCCACCGCTTCTGCAGCGCCCGTACTTCCCCCATTCACATCCCCAACCAAATGCAGTCGGCTGCATGAGAGGCATTTTCTTTATGTCCTCCCGAGTACCCCTACCCAGCGAACGCCCCCAAAAAAGATATTGTGTCTGCAGCAAGCGCGGATATAGGCGTGACACCCGCTATTATTGTCCCTCCTGTCCTGACAATCCTGGTCTTTGCATTGGTGAATGTTTGGAACGCTACCATGCACTAGTTGAGTATTAGCGTAGGGTACAGCATTGCACAGACTAGGCACACTTTCACAGGGTCTCCCAAGATGCCATCGCATTTTGAGAGACCCGAACCTGGAACCGGTTACAGTTATAAAAGTTAGTTACAAAAAAAGTGTAAAAAAAAAAAAAAATATATATATATATATATATATATATATATATATATATATATATATATATATATATATATATATATATATAAAATAAAAAAAAATAGTTGTCGTTTTATTGTTCTCTCTCTCTCTATTCTCTCTATTGTTCTGCTCTTTTTTACTGTATTCTATTCTGCAATGTTTTATTGTTATTATGTTTTATCATGTTTGCTTTTCAGGTATGCAATTTTTTATACTTTACCGTTTACTGTGCTTTATTGTTAACCATTTTTTTGTCTTCAGGTACGCCATTCACAACTTTGAGTGGTTATACCAGAATGATGCCTGCAGGTTTAGGTATCATCTTGGTATCATTCTTTTCAGCCAGCGGTCGGCTTTCATGTAAAAGCAATCCTAGCGGCTAATTAGCCTCTAGACTGCTTTTACAAGCCGTGGGAGGGAATGCCCCCCCACCCCCCACCGTCTTCCGTGTTTTTCTCTGGCTCTCCTGTCTCAACAGGGAACCTGAAAATGCAGCCGGTGATTCAGCCAGCTGACCATAGAGCTGATCAGAGACCAGAGTGGCTCCAAACATCTCTATGGCCTAAGAAACCGGAAGCTACGAGCATTTTATGACTTAGATTTCGCTGGATGTAAATAGCGCCATTGGGAAATTGGGGAAGCATTTTATCACACCGATCTTGGTGTGGTCAGATGCTTTGAGGGCAGAGGAGAGATCTAGGGTCTAATAGACCCCAATTTTTTCAAAAAAGAGTACCTGTCACTACCTATTGCTATCATAGGGGATATTTACATTCCCCGAGATAACAATAAAAATGATTAAAAAAAAATAAAAATGAAAGGAACAGTTTAAAAATAAGATAAAAAAGCAAAAAAATAATAAAGAAAAAAAAAAAAAAAAAAAAAAAGCACCCCTGTCGCCCCCTGCTCTCGCACTAAGGCGAACGCAAGCGGCGGTCTGTCGTCAAACGTAAACAGCAATTGCACCATGCATGTGAGGTATCACCGCGAAGGTCAGATCGAGGGCAGTAATTTTTGCAGTAGACCTCCTCTGTAAATCTAAAGTGGTAACCTGTAAAGGCTTTTAAAGGCTTTTAAAAATGTATTTATTTTGTTGCCACTGCACGTTTGTGCGCAATTGTAAAGCATGTCATGTTTGGTATCCATGTACTCGGCCTAAGATCATCTTTTTTATTTCATCAAACATTTGGGCAATATAGTGTGTTTTAGTGCATTAAAATTTAAAAAAGTGTGTTTTTTCCCCAAAAAATGCGTTTGAAAAATCGCTGCGCAAATACTGTGTGAAAAAAAAAAATGAAACACCCACCATTTTAATCTGTAGGGCATTTGCTTTAAAAAAATATATAATGTTTGGGGGTTCAAAGTAATTTTCTTGCAAAAAAAAAAAACTTTTTCATGTAAACAATAAGTGTCAGAAAGGGCTTTGTCTTCAAGTGGTTAGAAGAGTGGGTGATGTGTGACATAAGCTTCTAAATGTTGTGCATAAAATGCCAGGACAGTTCAAAACCCCCCCAAATGACCCCATTTTGGAAAGTAGACACCCCAAGCTATTTGCTGAGAGGCATGTCGAGTCCATGGAATATTTTATATTGCGACACAAGTTGCGGGAAAGAGACAATTTTTTTTTTTTTTTTGCACAAAATTGTCACTAAATGATATATTGCTCAAACATGCCATGGGAATATGTGAAATTATACCCCAAAATACATTCTGCTGCTTCTCCTGAGTACGGGGATACCACATGTGTGAGACTTTTTGGGAGCCTAGCCGCGTACGGAACCCCGAAAACCAAGCACCGCCTTCAGGCTTTCTAAGGGCGTGAATTTTTGATTTCTCTCTTGACTGCTTATCACAGTTTCGGAGACCATGGAATGCCCAGGTGGCACAAACCCCCCCCCCAAATGACCCCATTTTGGAAAGTAGACACCCCAAGCTATTTGATGAGAGGTATAGTGAGTATTTTGCAGACCTCACTTTTTGTCACAAAGTTTTGAAAATTGAAAAAAGAAAAAAAAAAAAGTTTTTTCTTGTCTTTCTTCATTTTCAAAAACAAATGAGAGCTGCAAAATACTCACCATGCCTCTCAGCAAATAGCTTGGGGTGTCTACTTTCCAAAATGGGGTCATTTGGGGGGGTTTTGTGCCACCTGGGCATTCCATGGCCTCCGAAACTGTGATAGGCAGTGAAGAGTGAAATCAAAAATTTTCACCCTTAGAAATCCTGAAGGCGGTGATTGGTTTTCGGGGTCCCGTACACGGCTAGGCTCCCAAAAAGCCCCACACATGTGGTATCCCCGTACTCAGGAGAAGTAGCTAAATGTATTTTGGGGTGCAATTCCACATATGCCCATGGCCTGTGTGAGCAATATATCATTTAGTGACAACTTTGTGCAAAAAAAAAAAAAAAAAATGTGTCACTTTCCCGCAACTTGTGTCAAAATATAAAATATTCCATGGACTCAATATGCCTCTCTGGAAATAGCTTGGGGTGTCTACTTTCCAAAATGGGGTCATTTGGGGGGGGTTTTGTGCCACCTGGGCATTCCATGGCCTCCGAAACTGTGATAGGCAGTAAAGAGTGAAATCATAAATTTACGCCCTTAGAAATCCTGAAGGCGGTGATTGGATTTCGGGGCCCCGTACGCGGCTAGGCTCCCAAAAAGTCCCACACATGTGGTATCCCCATATTCAGGAGAAGCAGCAGAATGTATTTTGGGGTGCAATTCCACATAGGCCCATGGCCTGTGTGAGCAATATATCATTTAGTGACAACTTTTTGTAAATATTTTTTTTTTTTTTTGTCATTATTCAATCACTTGGGACAAAAAAAATAAATATTCAATGGGTTCAACATGCCTCTCAGCAATTTCCTTGGGGTGTCTACTTTCCACAATGGGGTCATTTGGGGGGGTTTTGTACTGCCCTGCCATTTTAGCACCTCAAGAAATGACATCGGCAGTCATAAACTAAAAGCTGTGTAAATTACAGAAAATGTACCCTAGTTTGTAGACGCTATAACTTTTGCGCAAACCAATAAATATACGCTTATTGACATTTTTTTTACCAAAAACATGTGGCCGAATACATTTTGGCCTAAATGTATGACTAAAATTGAGTTTATTGGATTTTTTTTATAACAAAAAGTAGAAAATATCATTTTTTTTCAAAATTTTCGGTCTTTTTCCATTTATAGCGCAAAAAATAAAAACCGCAGAGGTGATCAAATACCATCAAAAGAAAGCTCTATTTGTGGGAAGAAAAGGACGCAAATTTCGTTTGGGTACAGCATTGCATGACCGCGCAATTAGCAGTTAAAGCGACGCAGTGCCAAATTGGAAAAAGACCTCTGGTCCTTAGGCAGCATAATGGTCCGGGGCTCAAGTGGTTAACTTCTCAGCTGGCACACAAAATATAAGTTTCAGGTGAACTGACACTTTGGGGTTTATTTACTAAAACTGGAGAGTGCGATATCTGGTGTGGCTCTGCATAGAAACCAATCAGCTTCCATTTTTTTTTTCAAAGCCTAATTTAAAAATCTCAAATTAGAAGGTGATTGGCTACCATCCACAGCTGCACCCGATTTTGCACTCTCCAGTTTTAGCAAATCAACCCCTTTAAAAGTATGACCTTTTTTGCATTAAAGTAGAACTGTAGGCAAAATTTTTTTTTAAAATTTTGCATAGAGTAAGGGAGAGTTATAACCCTTGTCGGATTTCTTTTCCCTATCTGTGTCCCATTGCAGAGATTTCCCTTCACTTTCTGTCCCACAGCCAAACAGGAAGTGAGAGGAAATCCCTGAAAATTAAGGGAATTCCTTGGGGACCCCCAAGTCACCAAGAATTAGTGTCCCATTTGAAGATTTCCCCTCTATTACTTTTCTGAGGACAACCCAAAATTTGAGATTTTCTTTATAGTCACTTAAAATGATAATGGTAAGCAGGACAAATAGAGAGGGTGAATCTCGTTAACGGGGGGCACAGACAGCAAAAAAACTGACAAGTGTTCTAATCCATCTCCACTCTATCCAATACTAAAAAAAGTTTTGCCTTTAGTTATACTTTAATGTTTTTATTACAAAGGCACTGAACATAAAAGACATTTCAGAACCCGTGAAAGATCAAATTCGATTTTTTATTCTCTTGCACTAAAACCTAAGAGATTATACAAACCAAGTATGCCACCTAGAGAGCTGCAAGAGTACTGCATCAACTGCATGCACTCAATGACATTAATTACCATTGCTGGGGCTATAGATTAAGTGGCATTAAACCAAAAAAACAAACATCTAATATATTGAAGCTCATCAATCCGTAAATGTGGTGGTTGCATTCATTTTCTTTTTTTAGGCTGTTTTCCCTTTATTTCCACTTGCTAATCCGGACAGTAAGACACCTCCTATAATAGGATGGCTCCTCTGTCTATGGAGGTGCGCTGCACGTATCTGGAGAGCGAGCATGGACATAGCCTGCTCTGCTCTATGGGCGGCTGGGAGTAAATGGACACCCCTGTCTGTTTACACCTCGCTACCTCCGATCTACCTCTTCCAGGTTTTTTTACTGGGCCTGGTCGGATCCAAAGCTAGGTGGGTGTAAATGGACACAAGTTAGTTTACACCTGTCTGTCCACAGGGATAAGGAACTACCGATCAGGTTCGCCTGAAAAACTGACAGACAGACCTAATCGAAACACCCGCCTGAAAGGTACCAAAATAATTCTGTTGTCATTTCATGCTACAAAAAATAATTAATCTCAGCTAATTACATCTCTTGGAGGCTTCATGGGCAAGATGTCTCCACCAGAATCCTTAGCAGTCCTCTGCTGTACATACTGCCCACTGTCATACCCTCCACAGTCCTCTCCTCTACATAATGCCCACTGTCATAGCCTCCACACTCCTCTCCTGTCCATACTGCCCACTGTCATAGCCTCCACACTCCTCTCCTGTCCATACTGCCCACTGTCATACCCTCCACACTCCTCTCCTGTACATACTGCCCACTGTCATACCCTCCACACTCCTCTCCTCCACATATTGCCCACTGTCATACCCTCCACACTCCTCTCCTGTCCATACTGCCCACTGTTATACCCTCCACACTCCTCTCCTTCAAATATTGCCCACTGTTATACCCTCCACACTCCTCTCCTTCAAATATTGCCCACTGTCATACCCCCTGAACTCCTCTCCTGTACATACTGCCCACTGTCATACCCTCCACACACCTCTCCTGTACATACTGCCCACTGTTCTACCCTCCATACTTCTCTCCTCTACATACTGCCCCATCATACCCTCCACACTCCTCTTCTCTACATAACGCCCACTGTCATACCCTCCACACTCCTCTCCTGTACATACTGCCCACTGTCATACCCTCCACACTCCTCTCTTCTACATACTGCCCACTGTCATACCCTCCACACTCCTCAACTGTACATACTGCCCACTGTTATACCCTCCACACTCCTCTCCTCTACATACTGCTCCCTGTCATACCCTCCACACCAGAGGCGGCTCTAGGCTTTGTGAGGCCTTAGGCAAAACTTAGACATGAGGCCCCACTCACGTCCATAATGGGAAAAATAATTCAAGCAATAAAAATGGCTGCAGGAAGATGCACGGATCTAGCACACAGTTCACCAGCACCACTTCCAGGGCACCCCCCTCACCCATCAGAAATATGCAGCCAATAAAACACCTGGGACCCAGAAAGGTGACAACCCCTCTAGGAATATTCCCCGTGTCTTGGGAGAATGAGGAGGGGTGTCACTAAGTCATTCTACATCCACAGGGGAAGGAGAGTGGGGGGATCCCAGCACAGCGCAGGGAGAGAGGGTTTGTAGAGAGAGAGAGAAAAAGGGGGGGAGAGGGGGGAGAGAGAGAGGGAGGGGAGAGAGAGGGAGAAAGAGAGGGGGAGAAAGAGAGGGGGAGAAAGAGAGGGGGAGAGAGAGGAAGAGGGGGGAGACAGAGAGAGAAAGAGGGGGAAGAGGGAGAAAGAGGGGGGGGGGGAGAGAAAGAGGGGACAGAGAGAGAGAGGGAGGGGAGAGGGAGGGGAGAGGGGGGGATGAGAGAGGGGGGAGAGAGAGAGAAAGAGGGGGAGAGAGAGAGAAAGAGGGGGAGAGAGAGAGAAAGAGGGGGAGAGAGAGAGAAAGAGGGGGGGAAGAGAAAGAAAGAGGGGGAGAGAGAAAGAAAGAGGGGGAGAGAGAGAAAGAGGGGGGACAGAGAGACAGAGAAAGAGGGGGTATAGAAAGAAAGAGGGGGAGAGAGAGAATGAGGGGGGAGAGAGAGAAAGAGGGGGGAAAGAGAGAGAAAGAGGGGGGAGAGAGAGAAAGAGGGGGGAGAGAGAGAGGGAGTGAGAGAGGAGGGAGAGAGAGAGCGAAAGAGGGGGGGAGAGAGAAAGAGGGTCAGAGAGAGAAAGAGGGGGGAGAGAGAAAGAGGGGGGGAGAGGGACGGGAGAGAGAGGGAGGGGAGAGGAGGAGTGAGAGGGGGGGAGTGAGAGAGGAGGGGGAGAGAGAGGGGAAGGGTTAAGGAGAGAGAGATCCCTAGCTCTGTCCCTGTCTGCAGCTCCTCCTGTGCCCCACGTCCCAGTCTGCATCGGTGAAGATTAAGGGGAGCGGAGAGCACTGGGGGCAAAGAGGACTGGGGGGCGAAGAGCACTGGGGGGAACTTGAGAGCTTTGGGGGGGGGGGGGGCAGAAAGAACAGGGGTGGAGAGCACGGGGGGCTGGAGAGCACTCTGTGGGAGCTGGAGAGCACTGGGGGAATGGAGAGCACTGGGGGGCAGAGAGCACAGGGGTGGGGGCTGGAGAGCAATGGGGGGAGCTTGAGAGCACTGGGGGGGCCAGAAAGAAGAGGGGTGGAGAGCACGGGGCTGGAGAGCTCTGTGGGGAGCGGAGAGCACTGGGGGGGGGCAGAAAGAACAAGGGTGGAGAGCACAGGGGCTAAAGAGCTCTGTGAGGGGTGGAGAGCACTGGGGGGAATGGAGAGCACTGGGGTGGGGGCTGGAGAGCACAGAGGTGGAGGCTGGGGAGTGATGAGGGGAGCTGGAGAGCACTGGGAGGCCAGAAAGAACAGGGGTGGAGAGCATGGAGGGGCAGGAGAGCACTGGGGGGACAAAGAGCAGGGGGGAGCAGAGAACACTGGGGGGTGGAGGCTGGAGAACACAAGGGTGGAGGCTGGGGAGTGAGGGAGAGAGCACTGGGAGGGCAGAAAGAACAGGGGTGGAGAGCACGGAGGGGCTGGAGAGCACTGGGGGGGACAAAGAGCAGGGGGTTGCAGAGAGCACTGGGGGGGGGGGCAGAGAGCACTGGGGGGGGGGCTGGAGAGCACTGTGGGGGGGGCATAGGGGGCGGAAAGCACTGGAGGAGGAGTCAGGATGCACAAGGAGGGGCTGGAGAGCACAGGGGGGTTAGCAAAAGAAGTTAGATGGAAGGTGGGGCGACTATATATATAGAGGAATTGAGCTTTTCATATTCCTCCATGCAGCCGCTGAATGCTTGATTCTCCTCCTCTTCCTCCTGCTAGCATTCAGCAGCTGCATGGAGGAATATGGAAAGCTCAATTCCTCTATATGTAGTCGCCCCACTGCTCCTCCTATCCAGGCACAAGGGGGGGGGCTGCATGGGCACTTACTTTCCCATCAGTTGTGGGGGTCAGCCAGGCAGCATCAAACAGATTGGAGCTCCGTCCTTCCTCTTCACAGTCATGGGGACTGCTGACTCCAATAGGCGGCCAAGCAGGTGGGGGGCGGCCAGGTAGGGACCCACATGGACATGCTGCCCACACGTCTTGCAGAGGTGGCACTTGGAGCTGGGTGCCGTCATCCGGACACTGCCGCCACCTAGAGGCCTTGCTGTCCCGCACCTGCTGCCACCGCACCGGATGCTCCATGACGAGGCTGCTATTGGCCTGTACCCGATTGGCCACAGAGTCCCAGCGGGGGTGTTTGATCACAGGCAAATTAGGCGGCCGTGAGGCCCCTACGAGTGCGAGGCCTTAGGCGACCGCCTAATTTGCCTAATTAGAGAGCCGCCTCTGCTCCACACTCCTCTCCTGTACATACCGCCCACTGTCATATCCTCCACACTCCTTTCCTCTACATACTGCCCCCATCATACCCTTCACACTCCTCTCTTGTACATACCATCCACTATCATACCCTCCAGACTCCTCTCCATACTGCTCACTGTCATACCCTCCACACTCCTCTCCTGTACATACTGCTCACTGTCATACCCTCCACACTCCTCTCCTGTACATACTACCCACATACTACCCACTGTCATATCCTCCACACTCCTCTCCTGTACATACTGTATGGGGCAGCTTCATTGCTTTCTACTTCATTGCTCTCTCCCTGCAGACCGGATGCTGGTTTCAGCGCCACACCAGTTGCAGCTCAGGACTGATGTCTTGGAATACACATATCATTTTCATATATTAAGCTGTAAGAGTGGTAAAATAAAAGTGGATGCAATGAAGGACTCAGTGGGATGGCCAGTGGGCGGATTTGGTGGGATGCCAAGTGGGCTGGCCCTGGGGAATGTTGGTGGTCAAGCCAGGGGCCCAGGCCTAAAGCTGTGTAAGGGGCCCCAACAGTTTTGATGGCTGCCTTGGCTGCAGCAAAACAATGTCAGTGCCCCCAATGAATTCTCTATACTACAGAATAAACAAATGCAGAATCCAGACGAGACGGAGTGATCTCTTTACCGCTGGCTTGTTGGAGGGTTGGAGACAAATTCCTACGCTGAAATCTCACCCATGGAGCCTCCATTTCCAGTAGAAATATCGGCAGGATATAGGTAACCTGTACTGTGAGAATTTCAGGGGGCGCCTGTGTTGTGTATTCACAATCGTACAAACCAGAACCGGATTGGTATACTTGTTCCAGGTCAATAAATGAGAATGTATAGATGCCAGAGCATCAGCTTGACAATCGGGTTTATCACTAAGAAATAGACTCTACCTAGATTGAGAACTTGAGACCTCATACACTCTACTGCTGCCCTCCATCTGCCAGGTATGGACATGTGCCATCAGATGGTAGGTCATCCTGGGGTCCGAACTTCCATCTGTGACCCCACTGGCAGAATATAGAAATAGCAGACACCTGCTACTGCCGGGTCTCCAGGTATTTCCATTTCCTACCTCTGTAACAACCATAAGGGCCTGAAGAGTTTTATACAATATGGGGAAGTAAAGATAGACTATTAAAGATCAGTCAAACCATCCATCACCCTATGTAAAGGAGTAAACTTCATAAAATATACATGCTTCTTTAAGGAAGTATTGGCTAAATATAACCTGGTTTGCTTTTTAATGACAGCTAGACCTAGAGGCAAATAAGATACAACTTAAATTGGTTGTAAATCTCAGACATGAAATATGAACAAAGCATATTCCTCTATAATGTGTAATTCAATTAAGAGCACTAGGTGTCATTTCTGTCTGCTGCTTTTTTCCTTTGCCATCAGCACAAATCACTCCTGACAATTTTTCCTGACACCAAGAGAAAAATGGTGACAGGTGAAGGACCTCCAGCTGATTGACAGCCTCAGCTCTGTTCCTGTGTGCTGAGAGAAGGGGGGGGGGGGGTGTCCCTTCCCTCCAATCAGCTGCCAGAGATCTTCTTCAGTGTAACTTCATCTCTCCGCCCCCTTTTTCTGCTCGGAAAAATAAATGGAAAGGAACTATTGAAGAGCTGATCCTAAGGGTCTCTGCCACATCCCAAAATGAATGAAGAAACAGGAATGCCCCAAAGGGATATTGCGGGCAGAGAACCAACAAGGGTCAAGGAGTTATAGATGCAAAGAGAACAAAATGTAAAAAATATGAAAATTTTATTCAATGTACAAAAAGCTCAGACAAGGTTTATAAATTCTGAACTTTGAACGGATGTAGAGATAACTGCAAATAAACAGGTACAACCTATGTAGGAGGATTTGTTTCATTTCTGTGTATCACCACACTGGTTATATGTAAGGGTTTACAACCACTTTAAAGCATGCACCGATAGCCTTTAGCTAGGGGGACGGACATGATAAGACTAAGTACCCGAGCAGCAGAGGAACCTTACTTTACCCAACGGCTGGATTCTCTAGGCTCTTTAGACTACAACAAGGTACTGTTTGAAGGAAGATCATTTAGTGACATTTGTTCATTGTTGACTTTGTTCATTAATAGCTGTTTTGAACCCACCAGTTTTCTACTCCTCCTCCTCTCTGAATCCTCAATCTGCAGGAGAAACTGTCCGTTGGAGCCAATACTCATGGATATCTTGGGCGCCTTCATCAGACAGAACTGGTCACAGAGTTCCTCTGCAGAGATGTACTGCGCACAGCGACACCTGCACAAAACAAATAGATAGCTTAATATTGGCATAGAGGACCGGCTTCTACTTCCTGTACAGGTCAGTGTTGGGTGGAGTGTTGTGGGGTATATACTGTGCTACAACCCATTGTTAGGACTGTACACACAGAGGAGTGATGTGTTGTAGCATTAATACCCATATGTTCAAACTCCCATAAATCAACACCTGGTAAAAAGTGAACGATCACTGTTGAGTAATAAACACATATTAAAGTGGTTGTAAACCTCAGACATGAAATATGAACAAAGCATATCCCTCTATAGCGGGGGTCTCAAACTGGCGGCCCTCCAGCTGTTGCAAAACTACAAGTCCCATGAGGCATCGCAAAGCTGACAGTTACAAGCGTGACTTCCACAGGCGGAGGCATGATGGGAGTTGTAGTTTTGCAACAGCTGGAGGTCCACCAGTTTGAGACCCCTGCGTCTATAGTGTGTACTTGTCTAAATCCAGAGCAGTAAGTGTCATTTCTGTCTGCTGCCTCCTTCCTCTGCTAATAGTAGAGTCACTTCTGATAAGTTTTCTTGACACAAAGAGGAAAAAAGGTTGATAGGGGATGGAGCTCCAGCACACAGCCTGTGATTGACAGCCTCAGCTGTGTGGAGGAGGGTGTGTCCTTTCCCTCCAATCAGCTCTCCGAGGTCTGCTCTGCAGTGTGCGACTTAAAGAGGAACTGCGGTCTGCTCACATAATTTGTAAAAAAAACATCTTTGACATTCTGAAGCTTCCCTCCAACCACGTTGCATATTATTTTATATAATCAGTGATTCTGTACTTGCCAAATATGCTGCAGAAATCTCCCTCCACTGAGTCTGGCTGCATCCATTTTAACTGTGGGCAGCTGAAGCTGCTGCCTGTTCACTTCCTGGATTTACACAGACACACAGACACACACCTCCAGTCCGGCAGCTCTCATTGACCCTCTTATGACCCCCCCCTCCCTGGTAAACTCTCACAAGAGTGAGTGAGAGTGAGAGAGCTGTGCATGATGTCATAAGCCTAGACTAATGACCAGACAAGAAACAGGAAGTGGGCTGTATAAGGTATTTACTGGCAGAAAAAAATGTTTTACTATCCAGTTAAAACGAGCAGAAGATTTAATAGATGGAAAGATGAAAAAATTACTGAACGTCCACTTTAAACTCTCCACCCCCTTTTTCTGAGTGCCCAGACAAGCTTTATACATTTTGGATTTTAAATGGGTGTAGAGAAAAGAAGACCTCAGATAAACAGGTACAACTTATGTAGGAGGATTTGTTTCTTCTCTGTGTATCAGCTGAAACCAGTCACTTCACTGGGCATTTATATATAAGGGTTTACAACCACTTTAAGCTTAATATGGATCTAAATAAAACTGAGGTATCCGTTTGATTGTATGTTAACATTACGATTGTGTTATAAAGCAAAAAAAAAAGTTCTGACATTCCAAGTTCAGCGATGAGCTCTCCCTCCAGAGGGCCGCAGAACGGGGTGCAGTCATATCGCTCTGCGGAAACACACTTTCGTGTGGCTGCCAGACGCACTTCAACCGCAGAACAGCGTTCCTCTACCTGCAAACAAAAGAAATGTATTGACTTTACCACTAACAACATGACGATTGCAAGCAACTTTAATGAAGGGTTTCACAATATTAATCTATGACTGTATCTGACAAGTGTCTGCCTAATGTGTTGTGTCATCGGGGGGATTTTGGGAGTCCTGGTTAAAAGATACACAAAGGCTATATGCTGCGCACTGGTAAAGTCAGGGTATCCACGAGAAGCAAGTAGATAAACTGGAGGATGATGAATAAACCAACAAAACTTGCTTCCATATAGATGTAGCACCCTGATGGTTAGGCAGGGTTGCTATTAAATGTATTTGCCAAGTGATAGTTGTCTTGGCCAATTGATAGGAGGTCAACTGATTTCACCCTAATTCTGGATTTGCTGCACTTCTCTCCTCTGTCACTAGATGGCCGGATATCTGGTGACATTGGATAAAACGAAGGCATTGCAAGGACAGATTAGGAATGAATGGGGTGTCTCAGCCAATGGGCAGGAATTTTCTTGGGTCCCTTGGCCTGCTGGGAGAACCTATTTATTTGGGTGAGGTCAGGTGATCGGGGGTTCTGTGCCTCCTGGACGGCTGTCTGGGTGGACGTGTGTTGTGCTGCCCTGGGCTGCTAGGCCAGAGCCTGAGGCCTATCCCATGGGACATCTGGCTGCTAGGCTGTCTGAGGGCCTATCCAGAAGCAAGAGAGCATCGTAGGGTTCGGATTGTGGCTTCCAGTCCAACCAAAAGTGAGGGTTTTGCCGGCCGGAGAACCTGTCATGGTCGGAGGTAGAGGGGAAGCTGTTGCCACTAAGGGACCGTCCACCTTGTTACCAGGGACCACAGTGAGTAGTTGAAGCAAGTGCCAGAGCAGTATTTTCACCAACCGGGGACGGTGAAGAATCGGGAAACTTCAGCAGCTTTGTGTGTAAAGCCAGGGGCCGAGCAGGCCAGTGGGGTGACGCTTGAGTATCTTGGATGCCAAGCTATAGGGACCCAGCAGGAAAGCGGGGTTGACGCTTGAGAAAGATAGAGAGAGAGAGAGAAGATTAGAAGAGATCAGGAGATCCAGTGGCTGTGGATCAGCAAGTCTAGTGAGAGAGACTGGGAGCTCAGTATAGTGAAGATCTACAATAGGAGATTGTGGAGGAAGTGAAAGAGTTCATTGTAATCTTTGTTAGAAACTGTTCAAGATTGTTGCCATAGGAGACAGCGTGTCTACACATGCAGATGTGGTGTCCGGCTGGGAGCCTTTGCCTGCATGGCTTTCCAGCTATAGAAGTCTTGGAGTCTGCTAATTAACATTTCAACTACTAAAGGGTGTCCTGGCCCCAATCCTCTCTCCCACAGTTCTGTTAACCACTTTAATACAGGGCATTTTCACCCTCTTCCTGCCCAGGCCAATTTTCAGCTTTCAGCGCTGTCACACTTTGAATGACAATTGCACGGTCATGCTACGTTGTACCTAAATAAAATTTTGATAATTTTTTTTCCCCATAAATAGAGCTTTTTTTGGGTGGTATTTGATCATCTCTGCGTTTTTTATTTTTTGCGCTATAAACAAAAAAAGACCGACAATTTTGAAAAAAAAACACAATATTTATTACTTTTTGCTATAATAAATAGCCCATTTTTTTTTTTTCTTTAAACATTTTTTTTTCCTCAGTTTAGGCCGATATGTATTCTTCTACATATTTTTGGTAAAAAAAAAAAAAAAAAAAAAAAGCAATAAGCGTACATTGATTAGTTTGCGCAAAAGTTATAGCGTCTACAAAATAGGGGATAGATTGATGTCATTTTTATTATTAACTTTTTTTTTTTTACTACTAATGGTGGTGATCTGCGATTTTTATTGTGACTGTGACATTGCGGCGGACAGATCGGACACTTTTGACACTATTATGGGACCATTGACATTAAGAAAAGCGATCGGTGCTATAAAATGCATTGATTACTGTATAAATGTCACTGGCAGGGAAGGGGTTAACACTAGGGGGCGCTGAAGGGGTTAAATGTGTGTCCTAGGGAGTGATTCTAAATGTGGGGGGGAGGGAACTGATGAGGGGAGAAGACCAATAGGTGTTCCTATATACAAGGAACATACGATCAGTTCTCCTCTCCCCTGACAGGACGTGGCTCTGTGTGTGTTTACACACACAGAGCCATGTCCCTGCTCTGTGATGAGCAATCGCGGGTGCCCGGCAGACCTCGTGGCCGCCGGGCACGCGCACCAGGTCCCCAGTGATGCGCGTGCGCTCTCCACAATGCCGGGAAGACAAAGACGTGCGCCCGGAGGGAGGAAGGGTTCCTGCCACCATCATTTTACAATACGGCGGAAGGCAAGTGGTTAAGAGACAATAAATCTCTTTGCATTCAAGAAGTGTCTGGCGCCCATCAATCTACCTTGCATTACAGCCACCATGCCTCGTAACCCACTCTACACAGAAGGAAGTCAGCTGTCCCTGACTCTGGAGGTCACCATTAGGCCTCTGGAGACCCGGGACCTTGCTACATAAACCATGAAGTAACATTTATTGTGTGGCCAGATAAAGCACACAGTCCAGATAAAAACACAGTCATGTGTGGACGACACAGTCCAATTTTAAAAGGTAAAAGCCCAAGACTCATCCAACCTCAAACAGTAAATGGAGGGCCCAGCATTTGTGATGTAAACAGGCTCAAGGTTCACATACCAGCCAGAAGGCTCGCTGGGATCAGCTGTTGGTGTCTTGGAGGAAAGGCACACTTCAGCATGGTGTGTAGTAAGGCTGGAGCCCACCAAGAAGATGGTCGCTCACATGGAGACAATAATGCGGCAGGGCAAGGGAGATGATGTGGACAGTCCGGTGGCCCTTGTTAGAGTAAGGGGAGGGACTTGGGGGCAGGGCCATCATATAGCATAGGCACCCCTGGGCACTGCCCGGGGGCCCCAAGTGCATGGGTGCCCCATGATAATCTTGCATTACATCATATTTGCCAACTGTCCCTGACTTGCTTGGACATCCTCGCTTTTTACTAAGCTGTCCCGACATGGCTGTGTCCCAGGTAGAGTTCGGGAACCTGCACTGTGCCCTCCTAAACCCAGTCTTGTGCCCTCCTAATCCCCACCCCTCATTTTTTCTTAGTGTTCAAAATGGATTTTATTGAAAGTACCAATAAAATAGGATTTTTGACTTACCGTAAAATCCATTTCTCTGAGTTCATTGACAGACACAGCGCTCCATTATTCAGAACCATAGGGTTAAATCACCCCCTACAGGAGCAGGACACTAGGCAGAAAAAAGTGATATACACCCCCATCTCTGCTATAGGCCTTCAGTTTAGTAACAAGCAGTGTCAGAAGCATCAAAACTCCTTAGAGAGGTAGGTGCTGTGTCTGCCAATGAACTCAGAGAAACGGATTTTACGGTAAGTCAAAAATCGTATTTTCTCATTCGTTCATTGACACACACAGCGCTCCATTATTCAGAACCATAGGGACATCCCAAAGCAGTGCCAAACATGAGGGGTGGGACAACGAAAAATCCCAAGGCTAACACAAGAGCCAACCAGGTAACAGGAGCTCAACACAGAAACAAACTGGAGCCCAACCTGAACAATACCCCTTCAAGAGGGAATAGAGACTCTAAACAGCAGCCTGCAACACCCTGCGGCCAAAAGAAGCATCCTCAGATGCCAGCACATCCACGTTGTAGAATTTTGTGAAAGTGTACACCGTCGACCAAGTGGCCGCCTTGCAAACCAGCACAGCTCACGCCTGATGATGGAAGGCCCAAGAAGCAACAAGCAGCCAAGTAGAATGCGCCATGTAACAGGGAAAGGAGGAACCCAACCCCTGATAGAATAGACCAGGGTCATTGTCTGTTTGATCTGTCTAGAGAGGCCGCAGAAGAAGCAGACAGCCCCTTTTTCGCCCCGTCCGTGATCTCTGAAAAGGCCCTGTGACTGCCAAATACACCCGAATCGCCCAAACACATCCAGGCCACGTAAGGTAAATCCCTTAGGACATTTTGACTTGGGACACATTGAAGGCAATACAACGGCCTTAGTCAAAAGGAATCAGAGGAGGGAACCATGGACAAGAGCAAAGAACCACTTCATCTTTGTGGATCACCAGGTAAGAAGTATGATATGGTAACGCCTACAGTTCCGACACTCTGTGAGCAGAGGTGATAGCAACCAAAAAGCCGCCTTCTGGGACAGAACAAGTAGAGGAACCTCCCGAATATTTCCAACGGGAGGCTCCTGTAGAACTGAACGCACCAAGAGTAGATCCCACGGCAGTAGAAGCGACCACATCGGTGGAGACAGATGTCGAACCACTTGATTAAAAGTACACACCAGGGAGTTCGAGACCAGGGGACACCCCCGAATAAACCCACCAAGGCCGACACCAGGCCCTTGATGGTACTCAAGGCCAAGTTCTGCTCAACCCCCCCCCCCATGAAGGAAGGTCGAAATCCGAGCCACCAAGAAAGAACGAGGGTAAATGGCAAGCGCCTCACACCAGGATATGTATGCTGTCCATGGCTGGTGGTAAATCTTCCCTAAGGCTTCCTAGCCTTCAGCAGTGTTGTAACTTCAGCACCTGGCTCATAACAGCCAGGCCTTCAAAAACCAGCGACTGAAGCAGGATGGAAGATTGGCCCTTGGGACAGTAGAATCTCCGTGAGAGGCAGTCTCCAAGGGATGTCAGCGACCAAGCACACCAGGTCGGCGTACCAAGACCGACAAGACCATCCGGGTCCACTAGAATGACTGGAATCCCTTCGGCCTCAATCCTGCACAAAAGCCGCGGCAGAATCTTGAGAGGAGGAGAGGCGTAGATCCGACTATGCCAGCCCCACGGGGCCACCAGAGCGTCTACAGTGTCCACCAGGGGAGCCAGTGACCTTGCCAGAAACCTCAGTACCGTTCCGTTAAGCCGGGACGCCAATGGGTCTACCTCGGAAGTGCCCCATCGGAGACATATCTGATGAAACTGGTAAAGGGACCACCCCGTGGACCAAAACTAGCCGACTGAGGCAACCGCCTGCCATTTTTCCACTCCTAGAATGCATACGTCGGAGCGGGCCGGAAAAAAAAGGAGTTCTGCCCACCGGAGGATGCTGGCTACTGTCAGGGCTGCCAACACACTCTTCGTTCCGCCCTGGTGATTTACATACAGTGCCTTGCAAAAGTAATCACCCCCCCCCTGGCATTTTTTGTTTGAGGATTTGCATCATTTAATTTACAGAACATGCCCACAACTTTGAATATGTTTTTTTTGTTATTGTGAAGCAAACAACAAATTGGACAAAATAACAGAAAAAGTCAATGTGCATAACTATTCACCCCCCTAAAGTCAATACTTTGTAGAGCCACCTTTTGCGGCCATCACAGCTCCAAGTCGCTTTAGATAAGTCTCTATGAGCTTGCCACATCTTACCACTGGGATTTTTGCCCATTCCTCCTTGCAAAACTGCTCCAGCTCCTTCAAGTTGGATGGTTTGTGCTTGTGAACAGCAACCTTTAAGTCTGACCACAGATTTTCTATTGGATTGAGGTTTAGGCTTTGACTAGGCCATTCCAACACAATTAGATGTTTCCCCTTAACCACTTGCTTACTGGGCACCTAAACCCCCCCTCCTGCCCAGACCAATTTTTAGCTTTCAGCGCTGTCACACTTTGAATGACAATTGCACGGTCATGCTACACTGTACTAAAATGACATTTTTATCATTCTTTTCACACAAATGGAGCTTTCTTTTGGTGGTATTTAATCACCACTTGGGTTTTTATTTTTTGTTAAACAAAAAAAGACAGAAATGTTTGAAAAAAAAACAACATATTTCATAAATTTTCTCTCCTTTTTTTTTCTCCTTCATTGATATTCGCTGATGAGGCTGCACTGTTGGGCTGCACTAATGGGCACAGATAAGACGACACTGATAGGCACAGATAAGGCGACACGGATAGGCACTGATAAGACGGCACTGATGGGTGGCACTGATGAGTGGCACTGATGGCCACTGATAGGTGGCACTGCGGGCACTGATAGGTGACACTGTGGGCACTGATAGGTGACACTGTGGGCACTGATGGGTGGCGCTAGTGGGCACTGGTAGGCGGCACTGTTGTGCACTGGTAAGTGGCATAGAAGCCTCTGCAGAGGCTCTCCACGATTGGGACCGATGTCCCTCTCACAGCCGCCGGTGATCGCCTTTTTTTTTCTCCTCACGCTATCAGCGAAGAAAAAAAATAGCAGATTACCGGCTCTGTTTACATCACATGATCAGCTGTCATTGGCTGACAGCTGGTCGCGTGGTAAGGGGTCAGGATTGACCCCGTACGCCGATCTGTGATCAGCCGAGTCTCATAGACTCGCTGATCACAGAGCGCGCCACGCGCCTTGCAGGGGGCGCTCAGGCAGCTCGAGCACGGGAGGATGTCCATGGACGCCCCCCCCCAGGCAAAGTACGTCCACGCTGCAGCTGTCTTTCGGCTATAGTGCGGACTGGATTCATTGACTTATATACACTATAAACAGGACTACAGGTCAAGTCTAAGAGGGCATTTTGGTGGAAACTGCATATGTTGTGGTGTTATTTATTGTGCATAGGCTCTTTATTTATTTGTGTGACAATATATAATAAATGGCATATTTTTTTTATATAATAGATATGTTGTTTGACTTCTAATGGTATTGGAATAGTCCCAGGTGTTGAAGTTTCAGCAAAAAAAGTTTAACTTTTGGGTATAATTATGAGAAGGATGAGGATACCTGTTGTAACGGATACTTTTTGCCATGTAACAGGAAACTTATATGGTTGCGTAGAGTTACCCTGATATTCCATGAACATCTAGCCTGCAGTTTCCTGCTTTTGAAATTCTTACTTCCTTGCTTCTGGTTCTTCTGGACCTCTGGTTTCACTCAAATGTGCTGCTGGTCTGTGTCCACCTATAGGCCTCACCTGCTCTACTGTGCATTTATATCCCCTTCTGTTCTATCACTTCCTGGTCCGCCTCTCAGTCTGCTCACTTCAGTGCTGTTCGCATTGCCTGTGCAACTTCCTAGTTTTTCCATGCTCCTGCTTTCCTGAGTATTACTTGTATTTTGTCTCTGACTTTCCAGGTACCTGTCCCGGCTTTGTCTACCGTGTTTGCCTGCCCGCCCTATGCCTTGATCTTGGCTCCTTCTCTGGATCCTCTTCTGTCTCCTGCCATCTGTATTCTGCACCCACGAGTGGTCTCGACATCCACTGGGCGTACCTGGGGGCCGTGACCTGGTTTCAGTCTAATGCAAGTCCAACCCCACCATCAAGAGCCCTGGTGAAAAAGTAGGCTGGGGCTTAGCCTCCGCGCCCCAGGGAACCATGATTTGGCCTTCTACAGGGGCTCACTACCATAGGAGGCTGACACATTCTCCTTAATGGCCACTGGAGTGCACTTTTCAACAGAACCATGGCAGTTGGACAGGGCTAAGTTCAGAAGACTAGAGAGGTCAAGCCCCTTTAAAAAAGTTAATACAAATCAAAGAGATGCATACACGTGGGGGTACATGGAAATCTCCTCAAAATGAGAAGGAATCCTATCCCTCTACTCCTATTCTAGTGACAACCGTAACATTTTTTCCTGGTGCCTCCATGGCAGCATACCAATGGTTGGTGGCTCCGCCCTTGTCCAACCCCCAGGACCACGTAACTCTATAAAAAAAAGAGTTACTCCCCCCCTCCGGTATTCTTTTTCCTGTCCTCATCCCTGCAGGATCACAGTTCAGCCCTACCTCACCGACATATGGTGTGACCATTGCAGGTTCATGCTCTCCTGCAGTAGGGAGTCCCATTACTTGGGTTGCTAATTGCAACATATAAGCCCGTTTTTCTCTGTGGATCTTTTTTGGGCTATGAGACCCAGGAGCTTTTCCTTCTCCTCGGTCTCTAAAACGCTGGCCATTTTTTCATAACAAGCCTAGATGTTTTCCAGTGCAAGACACCTGTGTGTTTATTAGTGGACCGGCATTCCGCTCCCCTCCTGCACAGCATGCTTCCCAGAGACGCTGTCAGCTTAGTGCAGCCTCCTCCTGCTCCGATGGCCGCCCCTCTCCTCCTGTGTGTGTGTGTTGGACGCTTCGCGCGCGTCTCTCAGCACACCTTTGTCTCTTCGGGGGGCGGAGCTTCGGCGGAACGCACGCGCAGTAGCCTTCTGAGGCCAAGCGGGTTGGTAACCCTTGCCTTAATTACTATTTAAACAGCCTGGAAAGATCATTTTAAACAGGCTGTCTGAGGGAAGGCAGCTACTGGAGTCCTTTCCTTTTTTAATTATACCTTGCCTCCCTATTATGGAGCCCAGCCAAGGTAGAAGGGCTGTGTGTGTATATATATATATATATATATATATATATATATATATATATATATATTGTAACCTGGGGGACAGGTAGCAGGTACAAAGCTCCCTGGGATGAGCAGTCTCTCAGGCACAGATACCAAATCCAGTGGAATAGTGACAAACAGTGCGGTGTTTATTTGTGATATTTACAAGTCTATATACAGGTGCTGTACAGTGTTCCAAAAGAAACAAATAGGAACAAAATAGCCAAAACAAAACCTAGCCGTGTCTCGGCACTAACTAAACAATATTTACAGATCCTAACTACTAAGCTGAGCAAGCCTACAGCTTGTCAGCTTCCACATACCTTTTTGCACTCTTACACAGAAGTTCTCTGAGTATCCCAGGCCAAGAGCAAGGGCTGTCTTGCTCAGGTGAGCTTAAATTAGCCTGGGGGAGAGGACCAAGACCTGAACCGGACCATGGATCAGAGATCCCTGAACCTGTATGAGAGGAGCCTGGGAGATGTATAAACCCCGAACAGGACTTTTCCTGGCTCTCTCTGGGACGCTCTGCTACATATCCTCCCCCCCTTGTTTCAACCCCAGGGTTGGAACACGTGTAGCCCAACAGGAGTGAACACGGGACAGGGCATCTACATTCCCCATCTCAACACCTGGCCTGTGTTTTACAGTGAATGAGTAATCCTGTAGAGCCAAAAACCACCGGTTCACCCGTCTATTAGTCTCCTTCTTTTGGGCCATCCATTTCAGAGGAGCATGGTCAGTTATTAACTCAAACTGGCGTCCTAACAAATAGTACCAGAGTGCGTCCACGGCCCACTTTATGGCTAAACACTCCTTTTCAATGACTGCATACCTTTGCTCATGGTCATTGAGTTTTCTGCTTAGGTACACCACAGGGTGTTCTTCCCCATTGTGTACCTGTGATAGTACTGCCCCGATACCAACATCAGACGCATCCGTCTGAACCAAAAAATCTTTGGAGAAATCAGGGGAGTACAGTACTGGTTGTGCACAAAGAGCCTTCTTCAGGACTTGGAAAGATTCCTCTGCTACTGAGGACCATTTCACCATTACAGAGTCTCTCCCTTTCGTAAGGTCTGTCAGTGGGGCAGCTATAGTTGCAAAATTTGGGATAAATCTTCTATAATACCCCGCAATGCCAAGAAAGGCCCTGACCTGCTTCTTGTTTGCAGGACGTGGCCATTCCTGGATGGCTTCTATTTTATTCACTTGAGGTTTTATTACACCACGCCCAATAGTGTAGCCCAAATACTTGGCTTCCTCTAGACCAATGGCACATTTTTTTGATTTGCTGTAAAACCTTCTTTGAAGAGGGAATCGAGGACAGCCTGGACCCGGGGCAAGTGAGACTCCCAGTCAGTGCTATGTACCACTATGTCATCTAGATATGCTGCTGCATATTGTCGGTGGGGTCTTAGAGTCCTGTCCATGGCCCTCTGAAATGTGGCGGGGGCATTTTGCAACCCAAAAGGCATTTTTTTATATTGAAAGGAACCATCTGGGGTCACAAATGCAGTCTTCTCTTTGGCGCTACCAGTCAGGGGTATTTGCCAATAACCTTTTGTCAAGTCCAAAGTGGTCAGATAGCGAGCCTTGCCAAGTCGGTCTATAAGTTCGTCCACTCTGGGCATTGGGTACGTGTCAAACTTTGTCACTGCATTAAGCTTCCTGAAGTCATTACAGAACCTCCAAGTGCCATCCGGTTTTGGGACTAACACGATGGGGCTAGACCAGTCACTATTGGATTCCTCAATGACATCTAGCTCCAACATTCTTTTAACTTCCTCGCTGATGTCCTTTCTCCTCGCTTCAGGAATTCGGTATGGTTTTAGCTTGACACGGACCCCAGGTTCAGTAACAATATCATGCTGAACTGCTGAAGTCGTGCCAGGTAACTCTGAAAATTTCTCTCTATTTCTTATCAGGAATTCTCTAGTTTCCTGCTTTTGAGAATATGACAGGGTGTCTGGAATCGTGACCTCAGGGATCAGAGGAGACTCAGTACCCTTAGGCGTTACCGGGAGGGACCTCGCAGTTAACGCCAGTCTATCCTTCCAGGGCTTTAACAGGTTTATGTGGTAAATCTGTTCGGGCTTCCTTTTTCCTGGTTGATATATTTTGTAATTGACCTCCCCAACTCTTTCAATTACTTCAAAGGGACCCTGCCACTTAGCCAGGAACTTGCTCTCAACAGTGGGAACTAACACCAGGACCCTATCACCAGGTGAGAAAACACGGAGTTGGGCCCCCCTGTTGTATATCCTCTGTTGAGCTGTTTGGGCCTGCAGTAAGTGTTCTTTTACCAACGGCATGATTGCTGCAATCCTGTCCTGCATTTGAGCGATATGCTCAATGACACGTTTATGGGGTGTCTGCTCCCCCTCCCAAGTTTCTTTGGCTATGTCCAAGAGTCCCCGAGGGTGTCTCCCATAAAGCAACTCAAAGGGAGAGTACCCCGTGGAGGACTGGGGAACCTCCCTGATGGCAAACATCAAGTATGGTATCAGGAAGTCCCAGTTTTTCCCATCCTTGTCAACAACCTTTTTTAACATGCTCTTTAATGTTTTATTGAAGCGTTCCACCAAGCCATCCGTTTGAGGATGGTACACCGAGGTTCGCAATTGCGTCACCTTAAATAACTTGCACAGCTCTCTAGTTATTCGTGACATAAATGGGGTGCCCTGGTCAGTAAGGACTTCTTTAGGGATTCCAACACGACTGAACACCATAAACAGCTCTTTGGCAATGTTTTTAGCAGACGCGGTGCGTAAGGGAATTGCCTCTGGGTAACGGGTAGCATAATCCATGATTACGAGGATATGCTGATGACCTCGGGCAGACTTGGGGAGTGGACCCACAAGGTCCATGGCAATCCTCTCAAAGGGCACTTCAATAATGGGCAAGGGCACTAAAGGACTTCGGAAGTGTTGTAGTGGGGCTGACATCTGACACACAGGACAGGATTGACAATAATTCTCAATATCCTTCTGTATTCCGGGCCAATAAAACCTGCGCAACACCCTTTCAGTAGTTTTCTCAACCCCTAAATGACCTCCTAGCAAGTGCCCATGGGCAAGTTCCAACACCACCCGTCTGTATGGCTTAGGGACCACCAACTGTTCCACCACTTCATCATTTTTTTTACATACACGATACAATAAATCCTCATTGCTGCTAAAATAAGGAAAACAGAGCCTGTCCCCTGATTCGACAGGTACATCATTAATCACCATTACATTTTCCCAGGCCCTGGCAAGGGTTGGGTCTTTTCTCTGCTCGGTACCAAAGTTTTCCTTGTGTACATTAAGGTCAGCAAACTCCAACGTAGGCTCAGATTCAGCAGATGGCTGTCCAGCTCCACTGGTTGTGGGGACCTCCTCAGGCTCCTCCAGCTCTCCTGCCATAACTGAGAAAGGAAAACCTGGGGAGCCCTGAGAAGAGTCCCCTGAACCCATATTGTCAGTAGCGGCCAGGAGTTCTGGCTCTGTCACTGAGTCAGCTACTGCGACCGGGTCGGGACGATCCCACAGTTTCCAAAACTTAGGGAAGTCCCTACCAATGATGGCCTCATGCACCAAGTGGGGCACAAGTCCGACCGGATGGGTCACCGTACCTAAGCCAGTTTTAAACTGAACAGTGGCTATAGGATACTCGCGGGTATCCCCATGTACACAGATCACAGCAACTTTTTTAGTATGCAAATTCACAGTTTCAACCATCTCAGCTGTAACCAAAGTCACTAGACTTCCAGAGTCCAGCAAGGCCGTAATAGGCTTATTATTAACAGTCATTTGGCACATGTGTTTTCCCATACTTGGTGCTGCAGCGCATGAAACAGCAGCAAACATAGACTGCCTTCTAACAGATAGATCACACTGCATTGGTTCATCTGTCAATGGACAATTTGCTGCAACATGTCCCAGTTCTTGGCAACGAAAACACCTGATGTTTCCCCAGTTTGGTTTGCTGACAGGCAGTAGCTTCCCTTGTTTGGGACGCCAAACTTCAGTCCTGGCACCAAAAATCCTCCCCCCTATTTCCTTGCCATGCTTACCACCCACTTCCCCTGGAACAGTCTTACCGGTTGCCTGGGGAGACCGTGGCTTTGGGCGGAAAGTCCGTGCGGCTGTAGGGGTGGTGACCAGGTTCTCTGCAGCAAAGTACCTTTCAACAAGTTCCACGAGGTTATCCGCCGAGTTGGGGTCTCCTTGACTCACCCACTTCTGCAGGGGAACTGGTAGTGACCTCAGGAACTGGTCCATGACCACACGCTCCACTATTTGTGGCCCAGACAGGGACTCCGGCTGTAGCCATTTTCTCACCAAGTGAATTAGGTCGAACATCTGCGATCTTGGGGGCCTCTCGTCTTGGAAGAACCAGCTGTGGACCCGCTGTGCTCGAACTGCCAGGGTGACACCAAGTCGCGCCAGGATTTCCCGCTTGACCTTTTCATAGTCTCCTGCTTCTGCTGACTCCAAATCATAGTAGGCCTTCTGCGATTCTCCAGACAGCAAGGGGGCGACCAGTCCTGCCCACTGGGTTTTGGGCCAACCTTCCCTCTCAGCGGTCCGTTCAAAGGTTAAGAGAAAGGCCTCTGGATCATCATCTGCAGTCATCTTGGAAAGAAAGCGACCCACATGAATAGCTGAGGGCTTGTCTCCAACAACATTAACTTTAGCAGGTGACCACTGTGCTAGGGTCTCCACAATCGCAGCCAAGGTTTTCCTATCCTCTTTTGCATCAGTGGCTAGCTGTTCAAACAGCCTCTGCGATAGCTCCTGTACAGCACCAATCTGTTGGCACAGCGCCTTGGTTTGCTCCTGTGCGATAGCGTTTGTTTGCTGTAGTGCAGCGTTTGCTTGTTGCTGTGCAGCATTGGATTGTTGCTGTGCAGCATTGGATATCACCAATTGTTTTAGGATTTCCTCCATGTTTAGTCACTCTAGGTACTGGCCTTTTAAGTAGTAACTTACTACAGCTGGTCGCAGTCTCCACCATATGTAACCTGGGGGACAGGTAGCAGGTACAAAGCTCCCTGGGATGAGCAGTCTCTCAGGCACAGATACCAAATCCAGTGGAATAGTGACAAACAGTGCGGTGTTTATTTGTGATATTTACAAGTCTATATACAGGTGCTGTACAGTGTTCCAAAAGAAACAAATAGGAACAAAATAGCCAAAACAAAACCTAGCCGTGTCTCGGCACTAACTAAACAATATTTACAGATCCTAACTACTAAGCTGAGCAAGCCTACAGCTTGTCAGCTTCCACATACCTTTTTGCACTCTTACACAGAAGTTCTCTGAGTATCCCAGGCCAAGAGCAAGGGCTGTCTTGCTCAGGTGAGCTTAAATTAGCCTGGGGGAGAGGACCAAGGACTGAACTGGACCATGGATCAGAGATCCCTGAACCTGTATGAGAGGAGCCTGGGAGATGTATAAACCCCGAACAGGACTTTTCCTGGCTCTCTCTGGGACGCTCTGCTACAATATATATATATATATGTGTATATATATATATATATGTGTATATATATATATATATATATATATATATATATATATATATATATATATATATATATATGTATATAGAATGATATGGTTACATGTAGATTTTTACATGTATATAAATATTAATTTTATCCCTTTTTCTCTCTGTGCCTAGTTGCCACAATGCCGCATCAAAATAAAGATCCTCAACAAAGTTGCACGGATTCATGGGCAGTCTATACGGTTCTTCAAGGGCATTTTTTGGAAGTTCAAAAGCCGTCCTCCACCCTTTTCCTTCCAGCCCACCAAGCTTCCAAGGAGAAGAAGCAGGTTCTCTTGCAGTATATCCAAATACTACTTCAGCAGCGGGCGGTTCTACCAGTACCCGAATCGGAAAGACACTCGGGATTCTATTACCCAATCTTTTTAGTCCCCAAGAAATCAGGAGGCTGGAGACCCGTACTGGATCTGAAGAGGCTAAACAAGTACATTTGCAAGTACATTTGCGTAGAACATTTCAAGATGGAATCCCTGAACACAATCATCCTGTCAGTACAACCAGGGGATTGGATGGTCTCTATAGATCTTCAAGATGCGTACCTTCACATCCCCATCCACCATCATTTCCAGCCTTTCCTCAGGTTCAAGGTGGGCGATCTCCACCTCCAGTTCCAGTGCCTGCCGTTTGGGATTTCATCAGCCCCCAGAACTTTTACCAAAGTTTTAGTAGCAATCCTGGCTCCTCTCCGAGATGACATACTAATCCTGTCACAACACAGAAGAACTCTGGAAGCGCAAGTACAGTTAGTCCTGAACACTTTGTCCCAATTCGGGTGGCTTATCAATTACTCAAAAAGTCAATTGACACCTACGCAAAAAATGACATACCTGGGTGCTTTGTTCAATACCCCGGAGAGGGCTGTGTCACTCCCACCAGAAAAAAATCCTGATATTGATACGGAAGGTGAAGCAGGCGTTAGGGAGCCGCTCCATGCCAGCATCAGATTGTCTGAGTCTCCTGGGTTCCCTTTCATCCTGCATACCAATGGTGAAGTGGGCCAGATGGCATCTGCGAGATTTCCAATCAGGTTTTCTGGCGCAATGGAGAAGGAAGCATTTGGGGCAGATAATAATCATCACCTTGGCCATGAAATCCAGCCTCTGGTGGTGGACAAGACCACCCAACCTTTTAGTCCATCGTTCCCTGGGACCCGTCTCATGGTCCGTCCTGACGTCAGATGCAAGTCAATTAGGATGGGGAGCGCACTATCTGAACCGACTAGTGCAAGGGAGGTGGCAATTCAAGGCGGAAGGAATAGTTTCCAACATCCTAGAGCTAAGAGCAGCATGGATGGCAATCCTACATCTGGCTCCTCTTCTCAAGGGCAAGTCCATACTACTCCAAATGGACAACCGAGCAGCAGTGGCCTATGTTCAACACCAAGGGGGGACACACAGAAGGTCCCTGAACAGCGAAGTAGCCCCAATTATTTCTTGGCCATTGGTATGCTGCCATGGGTAGGCACCAGGAAAGGAAAATTACAGAAAGGTAAATATTCAATTTTCCATTATATCCCTCCCTTACTTTTTTTTTTTAAATAACAGTGATACTCAGGAAAAAAAATTAAACCAGATATATCCTGAAAATGCTAAAAACCTAACAGGGGTACTAACCCTGCCCATGAAAAAAGTTTTGGTTAGGGTTAAATTTAAAAAAATATTTGCTTAAGCAACCAACAAGAATACAGAACAAATGCAAATATTGATGGTGAAGGAATGAATACCTGTATTCTAGCACTTTTATCCTTCAGGTGCAAGAGAGGATTGGGTAAGTAAAGCACCAAAAAGATGATAGGTTGCTGTTCACTGCTGCGGTTATTAAACAAAGCTCCCTTTCTTCTTGTCTGACTCTTTATGACCTAATAAATTAGTAATTGAGTAATTGTGTTTCAGTCTGGTAATTGGTTCCACAAATAGAACACGCATACGTTTGTGTGTAATTATATTTATATCTACACAAATATGACTTCTCCCACGGTGGATTATTATTTGTTCCAGTACCTGTGGTTGGCAATCCTGATCACTGCTACTGTCTGATTTCTGTTGTTGGCGGTTATCATAAAACACAAACCCAGCCTGGCAGATACAAGATCCGTCTGATTCTTGGAACGCACGATTCCGCCCCTGGCACACACAGCTCCGGGCACCTAGAGAAGGTTTCAAAGAGGAAATAACAGGAGTATTTGAGGTTACAATTAAATATCCAATAACAAGAAGCATGTGATAGCAATCAAGAACATAATCCAAATAAAGAAAATTCATTTAAATCTGTCATTAACATAAATCCCAGCTTTAGATCATGGCATGTAAATGCAGAGTATGCTCTGGGCCTTGGCCCTGCCACTTACTTCCCACTGCACTAGAGGCTGGAGAAAATTATATACCCTATTTATCTGCGTATAATATGCACCCCAATTTAAGAGGGAAGTTTCAGGAACTTTTTTTTTTAAATAAACCACTTTGAAGCAAAATAATGGTCAGTAAGCATCAATGCAGCCTGATCTGTGCCCATCTGCAGCCTGATCTGTGCCCATTTGCAGCCTAATCAGTGTCCATCTGCAGCCTTGCCGAAATATAGGTTGCCACCGAGGGGAAGGAGGGGACGAGCTCTGCCGAAATAGAGCCGGATCTCCTGTGCACTCGGCTCGGTGTCACGCCCAGTCCCGCCCCTTGGCCCGGATCCTATGATGGACATAACGCCGGTCCAATGCCGGGAGGTCAATGCTAGGAGCCGTCCAGGGGGCGGGACTGAGCGTGACTGCGAGCCGAGTACACAGGAGATCCAGGTCTATTTCGGCAGCGCTCGTCCCCTCCTTCCCCACGGTAGCAGCCTATATTGGCGTATAACACGCACACACGATTTCCCCCCTATTTTAAGGGGGAAAAAGTGCGTGTTATACGCAGATAAATACGGTATATTCGTAGGATTTGCAGCCTGGTTAATGCCATGGAGAGTAAGGCCTGGTTCACACCTATGCATTTTTTTTAGTGCGTTTTCAGTTTTACAGAAACCCACTACAGGCCATTTAACATGGTTTCTGATCGATGTAGTTCACATCTGTGCATTTTATGGAAAGGGCCAGGGACTTTTTTCTGGTTGTTGTTTCCATAGACTTCAATGGATCAAAAGCGTGTATTGAAAAATGCAAAATGCAACCTGCATAGGTGTGAATCAGGCCTAAAGCCTCATGTACACTACAGATGCTAAACTGATGTTTAGGAGCAGTTGAGCATTTTTTTCAGCAGCCCCTGAACTCTCCTCTATGTTATTTGATGTGTACATGTACACTCAGTCGTTTATAGTAGTTTAGGGGCAGTTGAGGTTACATTTTTTTTTTTGAAAGCAGAAAAATCACGTTTAGGACTGTAGTTTACCAGCATTTCAAACGCCAAATGCTTGTAACCGTGGTAAACCACATTTATGCGCATTTGTGTTTATAAGCGTTTTTAAAAGGGAAAACATTTCTGATAATTTTTGTTCATATAACAATTTTGAAAGGACACAAATTTCCCCACATGCTGTTGCCTGCATCAATGGATGAGTCCAGTAGTGACGAACTCTGGTCCTCTCATGTAATTTTCTATGTCTTCTGAGCCTCAGCAGGAGTATCTCCTCACACATGATCATGATGGGATCCATAGTGAAAACACAAAAAATAAGACAGCTATCTACAAGCACACCGCTCTCTCTTCTCTCACAGAATGGCTGAAATAGTTCATATTTTACTGGTTTTTTCATGCATTGTGGGCATTCAGGAGGTTCTCCTGAGGTTATCTTTAAAAAACGCTTCTAACCTCACTTGCTCATGACCGCTGCTAAACTCACATAAACGCAGTATGTCAAAACTGTAAAACAAACGTTTTTTACCATTGGTTTTTAGCTGTTAAGTTTAAAACATTCAGAAAAGGTTTTCAACTGCACTGTGTACATGAGCCTTAAAGTGGTTGTAAACCCTTACAGAACACTTTCACCTACAGGTAAGTCTAGATTAAGGCTTACCTGTAGGTGCTTGAAATATCTCCTAAACCTACATGGTTTAGGAGATATTTACTATTTTCTCAAACGATGCATTGTTCTGCGCATGCGCCAAGGTTTTCCGAGCATGAGCACTCTTGAAAGGGCACGCTATGCCGTTACAAGCTGGGGTCATGCTGTGCTTGGCGGCTCCCGCGCGCAAGCGCGGGAGTGACGTCACGCGACTCTGGCCAGTCACAGAGCCGGAGTTCGCGGCCCCCGGAAGGAAGAGGGGTGAAGAATGGACGCTCGCTGCCTGTGAGGAAATTGGGGACATCGCAGGCACCTGTGTCAGGTAAGTGACACATAATGGGCTACTATGTCATGCATAGTAGCCCGTTATGCTTTACCTTTACAGGGAAACAAAGAGAAAGTAAAACCCATCAGGGTTTACTTCCTCTTTAACCCCCCTGGCGGTATTCCCGAGTCTGGCTCGGGGTGGATTTTTCATACCAAAAGCGGTATCCCCGAGCCAGACTCGGGATTGCATCGCAGGATCCAGGAAGAGTTTACTCACCTTGTCCCCTGGATCCTGCGATGTCTCCCCGCTGTGATCGGCGAGCCGCTGTGTCTCGCTCGATTCACAGTGCCGAGCTCTGTTCCCTGCGAGCGTTGCGACGCACGGGGACGGAGTTCGGTGGTAAATTCAAAAGTGAAACACACAGTATAGATACAGCATACTTTAATCTTACAGATTACAGTACTGTATCAAATAACTACACATCCCCTTTGTCCCTAGTGGTCTGCCCAGTGTCCTGCATGCAGTTTTATATATATAAAACTGTTTTTTCTGCCAGGAAACTGGAGATTGTCCATAGCAACCAAAACTGTCTCTTTACATCAAAAGTGGTTTTAGACCAGCTAGAAAAAAGCGATAATAAATTATAATCACTTGCAGAATTGAGCGATAGTGATTTGTGAGGAGATCCGTCATCAAACACTAACAGTAACAAATGCTACAATTCTGCAACTGAGCAAATTTCAGTGTTTTTGATTTGATTACATTATTATATAATTTTTATTATTATTATATTATTATTTGTTATAATTATTTATAGTTATTTATTATATTATAATTTTTTATTTTGTTTTTCAAACTTTATCATACCCGGGATGTCTACTAGACTCTTGTTTGGACAGATTTAAGTGAACTATTCCTAAGAATTACAGGCCTACAATATAAAACGCCAAATTTCTGTGCAAAATAATGGTACCGCTTTCAGCACCTAAAATCTGAAATAATCATACCGCCAGGGAGGTTAAGGGTTTTTGCAGAATGATCATTGCAATAGGCTCTACTAAGAGGGTCTCCTTGCATGGGCAACATCATTTGATTGTTTCTAAAGCTGCCATTTTTTAATTAAAAAAAAAAAAAAAAGATATGGCAGGATTCCCAAATATTATTTCAGATTGTGAGCTTTAACGGGCAGGGCCCTCTCATTTCTCCTGTATTGAATTGTACTATTTTAGGTATTCTAGAATCTAGGTATTCTAGATTGTAAGCTCTAATGAGCGGGGTCCTCTGATTCCTCCTGTATTGAATTGTATTGTAACTATACTGTCTGCCCTCATGTTGTAAAGTGCTGTGCAAACTGTTGGCATTATATAAATCCTGAATAATAATATAATAATAATGCTCCAGACAGATAAAATTATTAAATAGTTTTTTTGATAAACATAAGCTTTGTAAATACCGGATTTTGCCTTGATATCAACATCTTGCAATCTTTTGTAGAGCAGAGCTCAGATTTGCAGACGGCAGTGCTCATGTGCCAACAAAAGATAAGATGATAGGGGGAGCGAGCAGAATGGCAGAATGGTAGAGAGATGAGCCTATCAGCCTGCAGCTTCTCCTTCACTGTCCAGTTACAGACAGGGGGAGGGACAAGGCCTGTAAGTGTTAGGGCTTGTCCACAGAGGTGGCCGGGAGGTGGTAAAAGCAGGTTGAGGTTGTGGCTTTTTCAACCCCCCACCACCTACTTAAAATACAGAAATGCAGCTTCTCTGGGCTGAACCCAAGCCATGCCCGTGATCCTTCGCTTTACTGAAAAATTAAATGGCAGGTCGCATTCGGCAGGAGGTTGTGGCATGGTGTATCAGCATTTTAAGAGTTAAAGCAATCGGCGAGCAGGTGACGTATCGCCTTCTCACTGCCTGTCAAACACAAGGGCAGCAGTATAGCTGCATGTATGAACGAGCCTTTACTGACCGGATAGGACGACGACATTTTAATCCGTGTGTGGCTTCCCCCCAACTCAACAGAAGTCAGCCATTTGATCAGCTTCTAATGAAGGGACATGTCAGAAATCTTTTGTTGATTGGTGGCTGCAGCCACTGATCAGTAAATTCTGACAATGGTGTCCTTATGTTATTAATGGAGGCTGTTACTGTGTATTAAACATACAACTACACGGCATGGTATGGCTGTATTTTTCTTTATTGTATTCTTATACCTATTACATGTTGTATATGGTCATGACAACTATAAATGTGCACTTGAAATGGTAATTTTTGCACGCTGTTCTTTGTTTGTAGATTTTTTTTTAGGAAAATAATGAATTTAATCCATTTTGAAATAAGGCTGTAATATAACAAAATGTGGAAAAAAAGTGAAGTGCTGTGAATACTTTCCGGATGCCCTGTAGAATAGAAGTCCATTGATTACTGCTCAACATTAAGGATCTTGGGTTTGGCCGGAACCCGAAAAGCAGCTGTTATTGTTGAGCCAATCAGCTGCTGACGGGGGGGGGGGGGGGGGGGATTCCCCGCCCCGCAGCTGCATGTACACAAAGAGGGAAGGGAAGCTAGTGATATCATTGGCCATATTAGGTCAACAGTATTTTCTATAGGAGATTGCCATGTTAGAAAAGTGATTTCCTTAAAAAAACAAAACAAAAAACTTTGTCATCAAAATGTGCAACATCATCTTTGCTGATCAAACTGCACACAGGAAAACATTACATACCTGACTCAGAATAGGAGGCACTTCCGCACACAAAGCATGACACCTGTGCAGGTAAGTGGTTGTAGGTGCCAGATGGGCATGGGTGACAGTCAGTTGCCCCTATAGCCTGTGTGCTGTTGCCAAAAGTGCCTGGTGGGCAGGGAATGGGCAGTATGGTACTGGAAGGGCAGTAGTGGCCAGCCAGACAGGGGTATGACAGGTAGCTCTCAACGCCTGTAATAATATAAACAGGAGTTATGTGACAATATTTTACATTTCATACTTACCATAGATGGGTTGTAGAGCATTTTATTGAAGAACGAAAGGACGATACATACCACCCCAGAACCCCCCCACCCCCGCTAAGATCAAGGGCTGAAATTCTATCTCTATGGTGTCCTTCACATTCTGACATTACATAAACTCCTATTTATAGATAGAGTAAACTTTAACAACTATTGACTTGTTGCTAAAAACATGTTTTTTCATAAAGGAACAGAAACAGAAACATCCTCACAAAACATCCTCTATCTTTATGATATTTGAGAAGAATTTTTCCACAGGCCCGTAAAATGTATTTTAATGAACAAAAATAACAAAAATGCTTATAGATACTCTAGTAAAAAGCTGTCACTTTAGACCGCCAAGCACTGGTTGTAAGTCTGGAAGGATGGTGGAAAACTCTGCATTAAGAACCAGACAAGGACATTATGTAAGTACATTATGTAACATCAGGACAACTTCCTCCTACAGAGGAACACATAGGTTTACATTCTACAGTGGTCCTGTCCGTTCCCAGTGTTTTGAAGGCTATGGTCATCACAGCTCCAGCCTTCCACCTGTTTCTAGCATTTGGGGCCCAGAACCTGTAACCCTTACTTTGCTATAACTTGTGAGGACTCTACTCTCCATCATCAGACAAATCTAGGCAATAACTGATGTCAATCAGGGATATGCTAGTTCTGTCCTGAAAACAGGGGCTGATGGTTAGCACTTCCCCCTAGCAGCACTAGGGTTGTTGGTTCGAATCCCAACCATGACACTACCTGCCTGAAGTTTGCATGTTCTGCCTGTGTGGGTTTCCTCCGGGTACTCCAGTTTTCTCCAACCCCCCAAAGACATGCTGGTAGGTTAATTGGCTCGTGAATAAATGGGCCCCAGTATGTGTGTGTATGAATGTGAGTTAGGGCTAGTTTACACTTGCTTCAAGACAAGGCTTAAGACAGGCTTTGGTAAAGCTCTCTGAACGCCAGTCAAAGCCCCTGTCACTAAATAAAATGGTTAGCTTACAGTCCTGTTTACACATTGCTTTGGCTTTGCTTTAAAAATTATACCCCATGTCGCTTTAGTGGGTCTTCAAAGCATCTTCAAAGCCTCCATAGAACTCTATGGCAAAGCTCGCTTGAAGCAACTGCAGCTTTTTAGAGGCTTTAATTCAGCTTTAGCTTCCGTTTGTTTTGGATAAATTGCAGGCATCAGATATCGACACACACACACACAGGGCATGTGCCAAGCTTCAAAAGAGCATCACAAAGCTTCACTAAAGCTTCCCTGAAGCACCACTGAAGCACCACAAACACATCATAAAAGCACGTTGAAGCGGTAGGCACTTTAATGTGTGTTGAAGCCAAAGTAAGTGTAAATGAGCCCTTAGGGACCTTAGATTGTAAGCTCCTTGAGGGCAGGGACTGATGTGAACGTACAATATATTTATGTAAAGCACTGTGTAAAAATGATGGCGCAATATAAGTACCTATAATAGTAATAATAATAATAGAGTCAAGAAGGTATTTGCAAAATATAATCATTTATGGTCAGTCTACTCACCTGGTGGGCAGCTGTATCCAGCTGGACAGGGCTGGCAGGAGGCATCGGTGGCACTGCTGTTGCGATAGGTTCCAGCTTCACATCTTCTACATGATGCCTCTGCGGAATCCCGGAGGGATGATGTTTGAACAGCCCGATAACCTCCAGCACAAGGTGTCACACGGGAACTGCCAGGGGGGCAGTAATATGGGAACAGGCAGCTGCATACAAAAAATGACAATCACAACGGGTGAGAATAACATAACAATACAAGGCATTGCCAGTCATAAACAGAACAACTCTATTTTCTACTCACAGCTGTGCACTGGTGTTATAGGCAGAAGAGCCCTCAGGACAGAAGTAGCCACCAGGACACTGAGGAGGACTTCCTGTGCGGG